>JBBPNX010000400.1:0-21046 GCA_038091155.1 Harrya chromipes | reverse complement strand
TCCAGTTCAGCACCTTGAAGAGGGACTTTCGAGTTCATCTGGGAAAACTTAAGAAAAACGGTCAACTGGAAAAGGTTGAATGTACCCTCAAATGAAGAGATCCGTCTAGCATGACGTTGCTCCCTATCTTGCCCTTGTCCCAGGTATCGTCACCCCTTTGAGAGTTGTTCCATCTGTCAAAAAGAATACGAGCGAGAGCCCCTTCTTCTCCCCTGCTCGTAAGGAGTACGACATTGTCAGGAATCGCGGCAAAGTCAGCGAATAGTGCCCTAGAAGGACCATGCGAAAGAGATGCCGGGACCGCGAGAATGAGTTTAGGTTCTTTCGACGAGTATTTCTGCACGAGTGCCTGTGGATTCAAGAAAAACTCGAGATATCTGAACAAAAGGTGAGCCAGAGAAAAGGAGGAGGAAGCGCGCGCACTTGAACCGTAGTGCGAACGCGCCTAGTGCTTCGTCATCCGCTTCGTCATCCGCGCGTCGTCGTTTGGATCCCGTTTTACCGGAACCATCAACACCGACATCTTCTTTGCTGACGGTACCGCCGACCCATTCCATCATACTCCGGACGAATGTTAACATTTCGCGTCCATTGCGAGATAAAAGGCAGATGGGGTAGCGGAAGTCTGCAAATTTCCAGTGCTGGTCGAGTAAGACGAGCAACTCGAGCAACCGAGGACCGGCATCACAAGGCAACAGCAAAGAGCACCTGGATGACAAAGTAGCACCGATGGCATCTGGGAAGCAAAGGGTCAGCTGTTTGCAAGGGGAAAGGGGTTAAGATTGAGGTGCACCAATCATGGCAGCATCACGGTCCTTTCTTCGACTTGTGATGACATTTGCCCGATCTGCATCGGTGATAAAGAGATCGGGTCGAGCAAGTGGCTCGAAAATACCACCTGCGGACGGACGGAAGAGGACTGTGCCATCAAGGTGGCGCTCTCTCATATGGTTCATATTGACAGCATACACGATTGTACCGGCTGATGGAGAACGAATCTTCCATATCGTTCCACCCAGGGTATGTCCAGCAGAGAAGGGTGTTATGGTGATACCTTGGCATTTACCTGTGCAGCATGTTGATCGTTATCATTATTATCAAGAGAGTAGATACGTGCGATCCTGAACGCGCCAAGACTAACCCTGAAGGTGTGTAGGTTGGGAATACCGGAGGGTATTGACACCATCATAAGCCTCGTGGACCTGATTCGCGGTAGCAATGTATTTTGGAGGCGCCGAATTGAGGGAGGTAGATGCTTGCGGGTCAGAGTCGGCGGGTAAATCCTCGTCGAGCACGTCTTGTTCGTCGCGGGTTCCTTCGATGTCTTCGAGAGTGACAATGCGTGCCATGGCCTGGACGGGGATAGTCGTGTATGCGGGGGATTTGAGGCCCCAGCGGGCATGGGCATAGGCATAGAGGCCAGCATGTGCGAGGTCACCATGAGAGAGGAGGACCAGGTCGACGGTGGGCGCGCACTCTTTGAGGGCAGCGCAGTAGGAGTTGGCGTTTGATGGATGTTCCGGAGACCAGTCTGGAGATCCGCAGTCGAGGAGGACGCGAACATCGTCGACCTGGAGGATATATGCAAGCGGGACGGGATCGTGCGCACCGACAGCACCTGCGAGTGGTCTGAACGTGATCATACTTTTGAAAAAATTAAATATGTAAAATATTTCTGATAATCACATAAACTAGCCGATCCGTGGGAATGATTAGATAATTAACATGTGTTTCTCGAGCTTTTAACCCTCGGCCCCATCTGTCTCGACCCCACCACTTCATCCTCGCCTCTCTCCAGTAAGTCTTCGACGCGTCTTCTCGCGTCCTTCCTCCTCACCAGTCTCCCATATTCAGCCAATTCCTCTCAAATCATGCGTGAAGTCATCTCTGTCCATGTCGGCCAGGCCGGTGTTCAGATTGGAAACGCCTGCTGTACGTCTTTTCTTCCATCTGCCACCTTCGCGCCCTCTACACGTGTCGTGCACGTATCTAGTTCGGATCGGTGCTAATTTCTTCTCACAGGGGAACTCTACACCGTCGAACACGGTCTGAGTGTAATTTCGTCCTCTGTTGTTTTTTTTTGTTCCCGCTGATCCGACTTTCCTAGCCCGATGGTCGCCTTGTTGAAGGCTCTCCATCTGCCAATGACGGTGGCTTCAGCACGTTCTTCTCTGAGACATCGTCAGGAAAGCACGTTCCTCGGTCACTTTACATTGACCTGGAGCCGAACGTGATCGACGAGGTCCGGACTGGTGTCTACAGGAGTCTCTTCCACCCTGAGACTCTCCTCACTGGTAAAGAAGATGCCGCGAGCAACTGTACGTCTTCTAGCTCTCTATCTCCTAACTTGATTCCATCTCATCTATTCAAGACGCTCGTGGTCACTACACAATTGGCAAGGAGCAGATCGACAATGTTATGGACAAAGTTCGTCGGCTTGCCGACAACTGTGCTGGTCTGCAGGGCTTCTTTGTCTTCCACTCCTTCGGTGGTGGCACTGGATCGGGCTTCGGTGCTTTGATTCTCGAACGTCTTTCTACCGACTATGGTAAAAAGTCAAAGTTGGAGTTCAGCGTGTACCCTGCTCCTACGATGGCAAACTCTGTCGTTGAGCCTTACAACTCTGTTTTGACGACCCACACGACTCTTGAGCATTCCGACTGTTCTTTCATGGTTAGTGGCAGTTTTACGTACACCTGTGCTGCATACTTACCTACATTCGAACCAATTAGGTTGACAACGAAGCCATTTACGACATTTGCAAGCGCAATCTCAATATTACGTCCCCTAGTTTCACCAACTTGAATCGCTTGATCGCTCAAGTTGTTTCGTCAATCACCGCATCACTGCGTTTTGATGGCTCCTTGAACGTCGATCTCAACGAATTCCAGACAAACCTGGTTCCGTAGGTCCCTTGCTATTGTCCATTATAATAGTTGCTGAGTGCATCATAGTTTCCCTCGTATCCACTTCCCCTTGGCAACCTTTGCTCCTATCATCTCTGCGGAGAAGGCTCACCACGAGCAAAATTCGGTTGCGGACATGACTTTCTCGTGTTTTGAGACTGGAAACCAGATGGTCAAGTGTGATCCCCGTGAGGGCAAATACAGTACGTCACCTATTTACGCTTAGCGAATCATTTATCTAATCGATTACCAGTGGCCTGTGCTCTGCTCTACCGTGGTGATGTCGTTCCCAAAGACGTTAACGCGGCTGTCAGCATTATTAAAACTCGCCGGACCATCCAGTTTGTGGATTGGTGCCCTACCGGTTTCAAGCTCGGTATCTGCAACGAGCCACCCGCTCACATTCCCGGTGGAGACCTCGCCAAGGTGTCGCGTAGTATGTGCATGTTGTCCAATACAACCGCCATCTCTTCTGCTTGGAGCCGTCTGGACCACAAGTTTGATTTGCTCTACTCCAAGCGTGCTTTTGTCCACTGGTACGTCGGTGAGGGTATGGAGGAGGGTGAGTTCTCGGAAGCGCGTGAGGACCTTGCCGCGCTTGAAAAGGATTATGAGGAGGTCGGGATTGACTCTGCTGATGTTGAGGAAGGCGGAGAGTACTAGTGCAGAGCCTTTTTACGATTTCCTTGTCATGATTTCTCGGTTCTCTATGTGAAGCTAGCGTTCCTATAATTTGTTTTTTTCTTGCCACCATTGATCAATGAATCTTACGAATACCTTGTCGGAACATTTTCTTCGAGAATCGTCTGGACCAATAATATTAATATAGATATCGGATGGGCCATTTGTTGCTGGCCGATGATATTTCCAAAACAGGAAGGATCCTCAACAAATTATTTATTCCGCCGCTTTTCTCTTCCCTCACGACTTCACCATGCGCGAAGTCATTTCTCTTCATGTCGGCCAAGCTGGCGTCCAGATCGGTAATGCATGCTGTGAGTTCATGATGGTATCTAGTTTCCTTTACTACTGGCAGCTAACTGGCCTCCAGGGGAGCTCTATACATTGGAACACGGTCTAGGCGTAGGTTCTTCACCGGCCTTGATGAAGGATCCACTGTAACCTCATTATTAGCCTGACGGTCGCGTCATTGACCTCTCTGCGTTCACCGATCAAGGGTTTTCTACCTTTTTCTCCGAAACTGGCTCGGGAAAATATGTGCCCCGTTCCCTTTACATTGATTTGGAACCCGGTGCCGTGGACGAGGTCAAGACTGGTCCTTACAGATCACTCTTTCACCCTGAGACAATGATTACTGGCAAGGAGGACGCCGCGAACAATTGTGAGTGTATCTGTCGCAAGTTTTTATACGCACTAAATCCTGATCATTCCTCCATCGGTAACTGCTCGTAGATGCTCGTGGTCACTACACCGTAGGAAAGGAACTTATTGACCCAGTCATGGATAAACTGCGTCGCCTCGCCGACAACTGCTCCGGCCTGCAAGGCTTCTTCGTCTTTCATTCCTTTGGTGGTGGAACCGGATCGGGCTTCGGTGCACTTTTGTTGGAGCGGCTCTCGACCGATTACGGAAAGAAGTCCAAGCTAGAGTTCTGCGTATACCCTGCTCCCCAGCTCTCTAGTTCCGTCGTCGAGCCGTACAACTCCGTTCTCACGACTCACACGACGCTCGAGCATTCGGATTGCTCTTTTATGGTAAACCCCCAGCCATAAGCACCGATTTGTATTTCAATTCACCCTTGATACAGGTTGATAACGAGGCTATCTACTCTATCTGCAAGAAGAATTTGGGTGTTCCGCTACCCAGCTTCATCAACCTCAACCGTCTGATTGCCCAGGTCGTTTCCTCGATCACTGCTTCCCTGCGATTCGACGGTTCTTTGAACGTCGACCTGAATGAGTTCCAGACCAACCTAGTTCCGTGAGTGATGAGATCGCAGTCACTGTTTGTCTCTTCTCATGACAAGCGTCTAGCTTCCCGCGTATTCATTTCCCACTTGCTACTTATGCTCCATTGCTTTCCGCAGAGAAAGCAACTCACGAACAAAACTCGGTGAACGAGATGACTTTCTCTTGTTTTGAAAATGGACACCAAATGGTAATGATATTTGATTGCCAAGAAATCTATCATCTAGTTGATCCTGACCGCCCCTAGGTAAAATGCGATCCCAAAGATGGCAAATATAGTATGTTTTCGACCCACTGCTCACAGTGACGTGCTGATCCCATGCGACAGTGGCGTGTGCCCTCTTATATCGTGGGGATGTCGTTCCAAAGGATGTCCAAGCAGCCGTTGCCACCATAAAGACCAAGAGGACCATTCAGTTTGTCGATTGGTGCCCGACCGGCTTCAAGCTCGGCATTTGCAATGAACCTCCAGCCCACATTCCCAATGGTGATCTTGCAAAGTCGAGTCGCAGCCTCTGCATGCTATCGAAGTGAGCCCCGAAGTGTGGTCCCAAACCTTAGCTAACCTTGTGATACAGCACTACTGCTATATCTGTCGCATGGAATCGACTTGGTCAGTCATGTGAGTTGAAATGTGGCTGCTTGGTATTGACACCGCGACAGATTATAAATTTGATTTGATGTACTCGAAACGTGCTTTCGTCCACTGGTACGTGGGCGAAGGAATGGAAGAGGTACGTCATCTTTGTTTCGCACTTTCAAAGCTCACCGTGTCGTAGGGTGAATTTTCAGAGGCTCGGGAGGATCTTGCTGCGCTGGAAAAGGACTACGAAGAGGTGGGCACTGACTCAGCAGACGCTGAGGAGGAAGGGGCCGAATATTAGGCACTTTTTCCTCAATTGTTACTTTCTTTCTTGTTCTCTCGCCGATATATTATTGCCCGGATACGTGCTTTAGATAAGATATGGACTGATCGGTTATTGGTTTGACGGTGAACGAGCACCTAAGATCTATCAATGTATTCCATCTCTAGTCAATGAATAGCTATCTGCACGCTACGACCGTTGTCAACGAGCATCATTGAAACACTGCGGCGGCGACGTCAGTACTCAAACAATACGCTCAGACGGAGTCTTACCCCGACAAGTCTTGGACCAGGTAGAAGTAACCTTCTGGCGCACTTTCAGCAGCCTTTAACATCTGCTCCTTTGAATGGCTTGTCAGTAAGCCAATCACCCTGGACCCCGCGGCCAAGCCACTCGTAACCCCAGCAGGTGCATCCTCTACAACAACGCCTTGATATGAAATACGTCTGTGTTCTAGCTCAAAAAAGTAGTTACTCACAGTCGATAGCACTGACGCCGCACCTAGCAGCCCCTTCCAAGTATGGTTCTGGACTGAGACAAGCAGAGTTATGGACGTCGGAAATGATAAGCAAGAGGAGTATTACTGTGGTTTTCCGTTGTGAACATCATCGGCTGTTACGAAGTCATCGGGAGCATCTATGTTTGCTGCGTGCAAGGCAGCGGTGGCATAAACTCTGGTCGCAGACGTGCAGATCGTCCACCGCTGATTCGGTTTTCTTCTGGCAGGCGACAACTGGAACACAAAATAAATAACTAGATGAAAGAGTGTAACGGGAAGAAAACGTACACTTTCAAGGATCGGGTGTACTCCAGGAAGCATCTTGATGCCGTCCTCTGAAGACTCGACGATAGCTCGCTCGAACCGGTCAGTTTCATCCTAAAAGAACAGCAACGATCAGCAAGACGAGGATACAGGTAGATTGGGACTCAAGACCTTGAGAAGTTGCGGGTCAATGATACCGCACCACTTTGTAAGGTTATCAACGGATCTGACGCCATGCGAGTCTACAGAAGAGCAATTTGGGATGCGAAGCAGCCGGATGGAGAGACGGGTTAGTTACTGTGTAGGATCGTCTCCACATCGAGCCCAGGGTATGTCTTTGCAAAGGTATTCCAAGCGCCGATGACCCCGGCGGTCGAGTCGACCAGCGTGCCATCCATGTCAAATAATCTGGCTCAATAAGCCATCGCACAAGGCAGAATAAAGTAGAAACCTACACCGCGGCCACTCGAAACGTCGCTTGAGGCATCGTACTCGCTGGTGCAGGTGAAAGTCAAGATGCCACGTCTGCGGGTGGTTTCCGGAGGAGGAGCCCCGAGTAGATCCATATGGCGGCCCGACGAGAGTGTTTGGATCTAAAGCCAAATGCATTGGATCATAC
Source organism: Harrya chromipes (assembly GCA_038091155.1). Taxonomy (NCBI): domain Eukaryota; kingdom Fungi; phylum Basidiomycota; class Agaricomycetes; order Boletales; family Boletaceae; genus Harrya; species Harrya chromipes. The sequence continues at coordinate 13,964 of JBBPNX010000400.1, read as the reverse complement.
AATACATACAACGATGCCACCGCGACGTCGTCAACAATACACTCAAGAAAGTATCGACCAGCAACTTCAACAGATACACCTCCTCGATGCATCCTCTTCCTCTGAGAACCTGGAACAACTCGGTCCCATCATTAAGCAAATACATGCTAGCCGACAGCAAGAAGTCTATCTGCGCAACCTTCAAGCGCTCATCGAGGCAAAGGACGGGGAGATAGAAGGCGTCTGCACAGAGAACTATCAGGAGTTCATCACCTCCATCTCGACCCTCTTCACAATCAAGTCGTATACCACCAACCTCCGCGAGAAGATCGTGAGCTTGGATGAAAGCGTCGGGCAGCTGGGAAAGGGACTCGTCGAAAAAAAGAGGACGTTGCTGCAAACAAAGAAGACAGCGGCAAATCTCGACGAAGCTATCGACACGCTCCAGGCTTCCTTAAAACTCCTCGACGTCATCGACCGCATTGGTAATATGATCAAGGAGGGCAGGTTTTGGAGTGCCTTGCGCGTGAGTCGAGTGGGATTTGTCCGGATTTCTTCATGCTGAAATACTGCCCTCTCGAGTCTCTGGAAGACATTCAGACCATGCCATTGACATCGCTGTCGCAAACTCCATTGTATCAGCATATATTGTCTTCGTTGCCCTCGCTTCGAGTCCAGGTACAAAATGCTGTGACTGCTTCCATGAAGCAGTGGCTCCTTGAGATCAGAAATGTCACTGCGACGGTGGGGAGGGGGGCCATGGAGAGTATGGACGCGCGCACGCGAAAGTGGAGAACCCGACGCGAAAAGGATCCAATGTTGAGATCAAGTCGCGTCGGCAGTGCAGTTGAAATGGTTACCCATGAAAGAACTGATAGTAAGTCCGTCCCGCACTAGGTTTGTTGAGCTCTAAATCCCGTGCTGCGCAGATAACGTCCTCGACAAGGACAAGATCAATGTCGATTTCCAACCGCTATACCAATGTGTTCATATCTACATTTCCTTGGATGCACTGGACGACCTCCGCACCTCCTACCAAGCTGATCGCAAGGTTCGTCAAACTCAGGCTTGGTATCTGGACGATTCTGATCATCTGTTCAGGCCCAGTCGGACCTCATTCTCACCGTACCACTCACTTTGTCCTCTCTTCCTGCCCTCTTGGAGGAAATATGTGGGTTCTTCATCATAGAATCTCACGTACTGGAGACAACGTCGGGCTTTCGTTCGGAACGAGAAGTCGAAGAACTTTGGGATGCAGTTGTCTCTCGGTTGTCATCTGCTATTGGATCCGCTTTAGTGGAGCAAAAAGATCCCGACACGTTTTTGAGGGTGAAAGAATGTCTAACAGCATTCGTTCTGACGCTCGAGGTAATTATGTCGTCCCTTTTTTGCGACATTACTGACCTAATCATACAGTCCTATTCTTATTCAACACATTCTCTGCACACTCTAACACTCGCCTTATTCGAGAAATACACAGGACTACTCGAAACCGAATTTAGCGTGAGGTTGGATTCGGTACGTTCTATATATACCTGATGCTTACCTGTCTCAGGCAAGGCTTCTCCTAGGTTGTGCTCCAAGACGATTGCTTGCCAATGCATGTCACTGCCGCGTCCGAGCGGGACTTGGTGCTCAACAGCGTATGGCTGAGCGCTTCTGAAAGAGAGATTCTTACCCAGTAATGTTGTGACCACTCGTATCGGCAGAAACGTAATAATCATCTGCAGGAGCTCCGTACCACTTACTCTGCCCTGGTCCCAAAGCTTTTACCTCTGTTGTCGAGATGTAGGCCTGTTTTTTCCCCCTGGGATCGAGTGTTCATGAAATTCGCAGATCCGAGCCTTCATTCAACAGTTTTATCAGTTTGTGGAGGGCGTATCGCAACACCACAGCAACATCGACGATCTCCTGAGGCGGGTAAGGCAATGCGTTTTTCTTGAGCTGGTTCTCATTTACGAGAGCTCGCTGTTAGTCACTCGATAAGCTTTTGTCAAACCACATAAGTGACAGCATAACCAAACGGCTTCAAAGTACAACGGCGTTGTCCCAGATTGCACAGATTGTGACCAACTTGGAATACTTTGAGGTAGCTTGCATAGAGCTAGGGCGATCGCTCACCGATCTCAGGTAGTTCTTGCCTATCCGTTGAAGAGTTTGGGTGTTCACTTTTACAGGTCAACGCAGCGGGGAGGAACTATCCGTCTTGCTTCTTCACCTCTCTCTGAGCCGCTCCAACAGTCTCAAAGGCGAATCACGGCTCTTATTACCTCGAAACTTGACGACTTCTTCGATCTCTCAGAATACGACTGGACACCACAGACCCGCGAAGATATGCCGAGCATGTATCTCTACGAGCTCGTGAACTGGCTTACGACCGTGGTGGATTCTCTTGCACTCAAGGATACATACAAGGACGAGGCATACAAGGGCGCTATAGGATATATCGCCGAGTGTTTCATGGTACAGACTTTCCTTGGTATTTGAGACGTTTTGCTGAGAATATGACATAGAACTTTATGATTGGTCCAAAAGTGCCAGCGATGAATGAGAATGCGGTTGCCAATATCGTGACCGACGTGACGTTCCTGGAAGGCGAAGTTACGAGAATTGGAAGAGCACATCTCAAGTCATCGTTCACAGAGCTACACACTGTACGTATACTCTGACCCTGCATGGGTATCTTGCACTGATAGTGGTTGTAGATGGCGAAGATTGTCCTCACAGATACGGTGCAGGATTATCTGACCCCAAGTGTTCGACAGGCAACCTACAGCGAAATGAAACCAAAAAGGCTGCAAGCTCTTCTGGAGAAACTCGCCAGGTATGGGGCAAGCCGCCGTGACGCCCCTTCCAGGGAGAAAGGTGAGAGGCGCAGAAAGGAGGCGGAGACGTTACATAGGATGAGCCTTACATACACGTAGTCTTGAGTTGTCATTGAATGATCACCTTTTAATTCCAGGCTAGCATAATGGTAGGTATGAAGCATACTTGGATGAAACAGCAGTAGAAACGCTGCAGTATTTGCAATGAGAAGGCGTGGGAAGCTGAACCCAAGGTGGTTTAATAGTAAAACGATGTATCATTCAACGTCGTGAGGGAAAATGACCAGCCAAGTGCACATACGCAACCAACGCGGAAGAGAACTACTGTGGCTCACATGCCCCTCCGTTTGATGTTGTTCGCCAACCACTCGAGGCCCTCATACAGCCCATCACCTGATGTGGCGCAAGCCGCCTAAACCAAAGTTCCACGTCAACATCGGAGTCTCGACTGAAAATGTGATTGCTGACCTGAATGTACCATGTTCGTTGTCTAAGGGCTTGAAGACCAAGCTTGTCGGTGATTTCAGCGGCATTCATTGCATTAGGAAGATCTTGCTTGTTGGCGAAGACAAGAAGAAGGGCGTCCCGAAGCTCATCCTCGTTCAGCATCCGTTGAAGCTCTTCGCGGGCCTCCGAGACACGTTCCCGATCATTAGAGTCCACTACAAAGATAATTCCTTGCGTGTTTTGGAAATCTGAAGTAAAAGTCAAACAAATGTAAGCCGACGTGGAACATTGACGACATACAGTGCCTCCAGAGAGGGCGGATCTTGTCCTGTCCTCCAACATCCCACACAGTGAACGAAATGTTCTTGTATTCGACAGTCTCAACGTTGAAGCCTATAAATCGTAAGAAACCGGGGTGAAACATAGCAAGTCATGTGCCTACCAATCGTAGGAATCGTAGTCACGATCTCGCCAAGCTTAAGCTTGTAGAGGATGGTGGTTTTACCGGCGGCATCAAGTCCAACCTACAAGAAGAGTTGATAAGGTGGTTTGGGGCAGAGGGTACCTGGATGTCTGTACCATCAAAATACCTAGAGAAAATGGCAACCGTCAACGAGTGCTAGTAGGACGTTCGTGAGATGTGATGCTTACGCATTTCCTTGTTCTTGAACAAAGTAGAAAGAAGACGCGAGACCGAGAGACCCATTGTATGTTGCAACGACGAGAAGAGACGATTGGTTTGACGAGTTGTAGAAGGTAAAGAGCAAGTTTGCTGTTTTGGCAAATGGTAACGTGTGAGAACAGCCTTTTGAACTCCGCAAGTGGCACTCCGTTTCCTACCCTGACAAGTCCTTTGAGGAATGATCCCAAGCCTTTAAGTATAGCTTTCCGTGGCGATACACGTATGCACGCTACGTGTTTTATGCTGCGGAATTTTGGTACGAGTCATTAAATGACTCGTACCAAATTTGCCCGCGTGATTCATTGTGGTTTAGACATCGTCCTGATTTATGTCGTACGACTCGTACCCTTTGGCGTAACATCTCGAGACCCAGAAAAAGCTATCCTACGAGTACAGTTCAACTTGATTTTATGGAAGTACTCATGTCCTCCTCTCCGCCGCTACTGAAACCACGGGTCGTAACGATCTAGTTAATGCGTGTGATCCGGGTCTGATTCAGAACAACGTTCATCCGAGTCATCGCCGCTTCCGCAGAATGCAGCGCAGACATGTCTCGTGAGTGAATCAACGAATCAATTAATGGTCGTGGCCTCTGTTGGCACGTGGACGTCACGGCGAGGATTCGATCACTCACCGAGTTAAAGATAAGATTGGCGCGATTCTTTACATACTACACCGAGATCTGCCCCATGAGAGAGAGAAAACCAGTGCATTGAGTCTATTCCGAGCAAGAAAAGGAAAACATGGTGCTAATCTAAAAGACCAAAAAATGATTATGATGCGAGTAACAATGCAGGCATGAAAAAGAAAACAGAGAGTGATATGAGGAAATCGACAGTGAGTACAGAACAGAACAGTGATGAAAACAACAAGAGTAGAAGATACAGGCATTCTATGTAGCACAATTAGGCCCCCATTCGTACACTAAGTGCTCATCGGCACAACATGCGCCTTACTTTTGGCGCTTCCCGTCAGAGTGTCAGTTATCGTTGCTTGCGGCAGTGTGAAATGACCTAAGTTTGCGCCGCCAAGTGGGCGTCCAATCTTTGGCGCCACCCAGTATAGTACGGACAGGTTTCGCTTGGCTGATATTTGCACAGCTCGAACAGAACAAGCTGTTCATGAAATCCGGCGTTAAACCAGACTTGCTCTCGAGCTATACAACAGCATTCCATCAGATGCAGGGGACAAGGAATTTGACAAGAACCGACCTTCTCGGACTACCGACATCGCTTGCGTAGCATCGATTTGGCGAGCATGCATCACTAGGGAGTGTCATATCGAACCTCGAAATACCGGGATAAAAATGACTTACAGTATGCAGCAACTACCGTAGCACTTCGAGTCAGGCCTTGGTGACAATGCACGAGAACGACGCCTTCAGCCGCAATGGCCTGCTCTATGAAGCGGCAAGCCTTGGGGAGCCAGATCAAAAGATCCGCGAAGTCGACATCTTCAACAGGAATTCGCAGATGAAATATACCGGATTCGGGAATTTCAGCAGGGATTGCATCATTGCATACGGATACAATATGCGTAATCCGGCGTTCTGTTAACGACCGTGGTGATCTGGCCGCGTGGATACTGGAATCCCAAGGTAGATCAGGAAAGGTACGTCACAGGAAAAATAAGCTTCATACTTTCCGAGATACAATCTGCCCGGGATGATTGTATCGACGTTCTTCCAACCCATGGTACCTGGCTGAAGAGTCTGGAATTCCTGTTAGAATGTCCGGAGTGACACTGCGATACATTGTTGGTTTTGTAGTTTGTCCGCGCTCTAGCAGTGCTAGGCGACTCGGAGGTTCGAATTACCGTGCGCGCTCATGACTTGCGAATAGGACTCTCCACTAGTGTCCAATGGCAGTGTGAAGAAATCGCATTGTCACAGCCAGAAGGACCCGCTGAGGAAGAGAGTCGAAATGCGGTGTCCGCGACGGAGCATTCAAACAAGGGAAGGCGCCCTCACCGCCACCGACCTGGTGGCCATGACGCAAGTTCGTGTCTTTGTCAACGAAGACTTAGAAACGAAACGGCGGGGTTGTAAGAGGAACGCATACGTGCGTCCCGTGTCCCGAGGACCGTTGAGCTAATCCTGTGGTGCCGTCTAATTCGGCTTGCCAGCAAAGGCAATTCCGCGCAAAATTTTCAGCATTTCCTGCAAGACTGGCGTACAGAGGACCTCCGGTTGTGTGGGTTAGCCGTGCGGCCGGAGCTTGACCCACTAACCTCGAGGACTAAGATACTAGCTTGACTGAAGCTTGAATAGAGCAGTGCAATGACACGGTTAATATCTCTAAGCACAAAAAAACGTACCTCGTACCTTTTGCAATTGCAGGCAGCTGCATTGCCTGTCAATACGGTACCGCAATTCAGCTGTATTACTGAGCAGGGTTGCAACACCGTTATGTTGCAGCAGTCGTGCTCGCCAATGTCAAGTAAATTTACTTGAACCCCAAAAACTTGACGACTTCCATTGCGTTTCAACTTGCCTTGCCCGGCTCCGGTTGTATTTTCGCTACGCTATTAACGTGCGCAAAACATGCCCATACCACGTTGCTGGGCGAGCCAGTGGGACTTCCACGAGGCACCATGGGAATATAACGAATTGTCGGGCGACAAAGCGCTAGCTTGTCTTGAATGTTGCACGTGCCAGCGGGCCGGACAACGCGTACGTTCTGCATGGCAGGGGTACGAAGACGAAAAATGTGGCGCTGCCACCCACAAAGTCTGGAAAGGCTCCATTGTTAATTGTTCGTTTCCATGTCGGAAATATCCGCCACACGCGGAAATGGGCTGCTCTGGAGGTGTCTTCATCCATAAATATGGCTATGGCAATGCTGATGGGCTCATCGTATCGAATCAATCACTACATCAAAGCTTCCTATCTATCAGACCTTCATACCGTCGTCAGTTAGGCAAACCCGAGTCAACGATGCTCCAAATTGAGTGGAAGTCCTCTGTAAGTCCGCCTCGCACGACTATCTAAAACACACTTCTTGATTCCGAAAAGCATTATCACTCAGACGGTCGGCGCCGCAGTCGTCCAAAGCCTTCGATGGTGCATGGCTGGCTCGTCAAGTGGCGCGCTACATTCAGCGGCAATGAGCGCCTTCGCAAGGAGGGCATACGAGAGATGTGCGAAGCCAAAGCCGTACGAGAGTTAAAGAAGCAGCGGAAGGCTGCAAAGGCTGCGCGCCAAGCCAAGGCAGGGGCATCCAAGTCTTCCTTATCACTTGGCGAGAAGGAACGACCACAGGCGCGCAGAGAGCTGTCTCACGCTTCCAAACGCTCCTCCACCAAGCCTCCGAGCCGCTCAAGTACTCGGCGTCTAACATCCCCAACTCCTTCGCCGAAAGTTACCCCCGCCGGCAGTCGCCGGCCCAGCCATAACCGCCAAGGATCAGTACTTCATAGTTCACGTAGCTCACGCAAAGCCTCCCATAACAGTCGTGGGGACTGATCGGGCTGTAGAGAGTGAACGATGACGGTCTGACCCGTCGCACACCGCTTCCAATTGCGATTGCGATTGGTATGTGTATTTATTATCCAGGGGACACATTTAGTAGATGCGACTTGCATACCATATTTACGTACTTTGAGTAGGAAGACTTTCCATGTAATACATGGTCAAGTCCCAGCGAATAGTGACCGTCCCGCAATGGATGTTGATCAACATAGCATAAGCTCGCTTGTGGCGCACCCCACATTGCGGGGGGAGTCACGGGAGAGCATCCTGCTGATAAACCGTATAGTCATTTGGGATGACTGAAGTTGTTGTAGTCGTTACGTACATGTTCAGTGCTGTCTCCCGTGCCGGCGATCAGTCGAGGTTTCTTCTTTTTCCGTCTTTTCCGCCTCTTTTTGGAATTGTTCAATTCATTGGTGTCACCGGCCTTATCACGGATATCCGGTGGGCCGTCGAGATTTAGCAATGGAATGCTACTCGGCTTTGCTTTATCAGGTATCGTCATAGAATCATTGTGGATTTGATTGCGTCGTGGTGTTGGTGTCTTTCCCGGAACCGGCACTTAGGGACCCAGAAGAATGAGGCAAATGCGTGGACGACAAATACAAAATTCTAAGCGCACCGGATATTTCCCGGAACGGATCCGAAGGTGGAGTGGCAGTAGAGGCAATTGAACCCGGGGAAAGCGTGGTTCGTGTGGGCAACGAGACCAACGTTGCTTGTTCTTTGGTCACCGAGGACGGCTGGTTCTTCAGGCCCATCCGCTGTTTTTCCTTCCCGATCCGTAGGGAAGGGTAAAATGGGGGGCCCTGGCTGAGCAATGGGGACTCTACTGGACTTGAATTCTTCAGCAGCGAAGCCGAATCATTGGAGGTATTCTCAGCAGAAGGATATCCACTGGCACCCGGGTCGGCTTTTCTTTTCTTCTTGCTGCCTTCAGGTCCAAAAGGGTCCACCTTCATTTTTCGCTTAGTGGGTCTCCCTTTGTGCTCCTCATCTGATTTCGAGGGGTCTTGCTTTTGTAATTCCCCAACACCTTCGTTTTTTGCTCCCTTCTTCCCGAGTTTACGCTTGAGTTTGGAGGTCTCATGGGTCATTAATGACGCCGTAGGTATAGATGCACCAACACCCAGTCTATATTTGCGTTACTTGTGAGTACAAAATGCTCATAACATAGTCGGTACCTTAGAGGCTGGCGTAGATCTTCCTCGAGTATTTGTGTGGCATCCGTACCACTGGACCTAAGTTGTGCAATGTGAGCAGGTTTTATCCAAGATGTGACTAGATTGTGCGCAAAAGACATGGTCATGTCGATCCGAGCCTGCAAACTCTCCACATCAACATCATCTTCGGCGACCATGGTGAGGGAGGTGGTTCCCTAATCGCGGGTCCCGAATGGTCCCGAGCCAATCTGGCACGCTTTTCTCACGCTAGCTGCTGTGATAGGAGCCAAGTCTCTTTGCTAAGGGCCAGCATTAATCCTCGTCCGATGCCATGGTGAACAAGCGGAAACGGGACGAATCTCGGAGCGACTCTGATTCGGATGAAGCAACACCAGGAAAACAAATTCTCCCTGTCGCGAACCTCCCGTACGACTTTGATCAAGAACCACAAGATGGGATGCAATACTTGTTCTTGGTCAGGTATTGTCTCTTTTTTTCGCTGTGAATTCGACCTTTGTTCACCAAGCCTGTAGACGAGACGCACGCCGATTACCACATATCACCAGAGTGCATAATCCATATGAAGTGTCCGAGCCAAAGGTCACCCAATCGTTCACACCCCAGTTATCCGCCAATGCCATACCCTGCGAGGAGTGGAGGGCAGCGTTTCAAACACATTTTTCCAATCTGAGAAAGGTTTGTGTTTCTAAGTTGCGATGGCGCATATATTCATGTGACACAGAACCTAAACCAGACAACGATTCACGTTGGTCAGGACCATTCGAGTTCGACACGGAGAGTAATTCCAGAGAAGAAAGATAGGGATGCATGGTGGAAATATCTCGCTGGCCATCCCGAGCCGGTATGGATTACAAAGGACCGATCTGTACGAAAGAAACTCGGACGCAAGCGAGCATCTGCCGACCCAGCTGGTGAAGGACTCCCCGGCGCGACAGGCTTGCTTAGTGTGCAGTCAAGAGGTTCCCATCTCCCGACTGGTGTCTTGCCACGAATTGCGCCACAACCGAACTCGTTAGATTATCTTTGGAACTTGGAATCAACCGATGTGACGCTGTTCACAGTCGACATTGCAACACCATCAAAAGAAGTCCAAGAAGAGCGACTTTCGCCTCCCGAAGTTACGCCAAGTCATTTGCGGGAAATTGACCATGTACGACATTTCTTTTTTAAGATTGCTCTTTTGGCTAAGTCTTCGACAGCTAAAGTCTATCCACCTGTTGATGTACTTTACGCACTGGATAAACGTTCATCTACAAAACCCCGGTGACCCACTGACAGCCATCTCAGTCAGCCACGGGCAGTGGATATTCGCGCTTCTAACCAGAGTGGAGGATCATTTATCTGCGGACGAGATGAATCTTCTGCGCAATCTCGCCCGTGCCTGCCTCGCGCTCATTCAAAGACACAAAAGCGAGCACGCGAAGAAGGATGTGGTAGAAACCATGTCGGATGCGTCCTGCTGGATGGTTTTTACTGCGGTTGCAGGGCATTGGGGTCAGAGGGATCTTTGGGCCGATGCCGATGCCACGTTGGCCAGTGGCACGCCGCAATAGATGGCTAGGGTAAGGGTATAGATTTGAACGTGACGTTTGCTGGCTGTGCAGCTGTTGGCGGACGAAGATGACCGCGAGTTGTGAGTCATATTTGTCAATCTTGTGTCAATCAAATACGTTGGAAATGTATCCTTGTAGGTGTCGTGGGAATTACTCGAGACTAGAACTCGACTGCACCAAGACGGCCATCTGTAACCGTCCCTGCCTTCTTCTGCCCTTTAAATTTCTCCTCTCCACCTCCACCTCCCCATCCATTTCTGATGCGTGTCCTTGCCGCTCTTCTCTTGACTCTCTCGTCCGCCTTTGCGTACCAGGTCACTTCCCCTGGTGACAGCTCTGGTTGGAACACAACTGGTCCCAACTACCTTCAGTGGGAGCGCGTTAGCACTGATCCCCTCAACTTTACTGCGGTCCTGACGAACGTGGTGAGTCCTTCTCTCTTCTTGTTCTTTCGTGCTCCCAAGACGCGTACGGAAAAAAGGACACCAATAGTAATCAAATCCTGGCTAATACCGTTGATGGCACTCTCGGAATCGCTTTGTGTCCTCCACCCGCTGGAGGCTGGCCTACGGGCTCTGGTTTCCGCGTCAACCTTGCTCAAGATGCCAACCACCTTAGCACTCTACTTGCTCAGTCTAATCAGTTCAACATCACTGCAGTCTCTTCTGACTCGTCCACCACGTCCTCTGGTACCCAGTGAGCACACAAACTGTATCACCGTAGCCTCCAGTTTACTAAAATCCTCTTGCAGAACGGGAACCGCCACTTCCACCGCCACTTCTTCTGTCACCTCCGGTGGCACTACCACCAGTTCTGATACTAGTACTACACCTACCGGGACCAACGCTGCGTCTTTGAGTGCAGACTCTCGGGTTGGCGTGCTTGCTGCGGTTGCCGCAATAACGGCTCTTCTTACCACACTCTTCTAATTCCCATAGGGTAGATGAACGCTATGCTTGAACTTTTTTTTTCTGTGCTTTCCCTCTTATCTTTGTTCCTCGGGGCTGTGTATTTTCGGACAGGTGTTTAGTTGATTATTATCTGAAACCAGGTTCGTTTTCGGCAATCAATCATTGATGCTTCCCCCTATAAGGGGTAGTCCGATAAGGTTAAGCGCGTGAGCTCGCGCGATCACCAACTAGCATGAGCTTCGCCTACTTGTTACCGCTCAGCTGGGCGTCAGAAATCAACGCCTGGCTTGCTGAGGACACCCCGTCTTTCGACTATGCAGGATACGTCGTTGGCGAGGCCGAGCGAGAAGCATTTCTCTGGGGAAAGGGAAATCAGACTGCTGTACTCGCCGGTGTCCCCTTCTTCACTCAAATCTTCCGCCAACTGGAGTGCCAGTACGTATCCCCTTTCCCTTCTCGCTTGGCAACCATTTTATCACCTCATCTCTCAGGGTAGAATGGCATATGCAAGAAGGAGAGACGTTTGAACCCGTCAAGCATGTCGCCACTGTAAAGGGCAAAGTTCGTCACCTCCTTGTGGGCGAGAGAGTCGCGCTCAATCTCCTTGCAAGATGTAGCGGAATCGCCACCAAGTGAGTATCTACCTTGTTCGAATCAACGCTGTGCTGATTATCGTGATTCGCAGATCGAGGCGGATGAAAGATCTGGCTAGGGCATGCGGGTACGAGGGAATCATCGCCGGCACACGAAAGACGACGCCAGGTAATCCTACTTGTCATTTCCACCGTTTCTGCATTCAGATCGCTTTTCTACAGGCTTCCGGTTGGTCGAGAAATATGGTATGATCGTTGGCGGGATCGACCCCCATCGTCATGATTTATCCAGTATGATCATGCTCAAGGATAACCACATCTGGTCCGCCGGTACGTCGTCTTTCTCGGCCTGTCCTGTTGGGTTCCATCTCAAGTATGCTCTAGGTTCCATCACTGCCGCAGTCCAGCGTGCACGTTCCGTGGGTGGATTCAGTTTGCGCCTTGAAGTGGAAGTTGGTTCAGAAGCGGAGGCTAACGAAGCGATCGAAGCTGGAGCCGACATAGTAATGCTCGACAATATGGAGGGGGAGGAACTCGCGCGTGTCGCGCGCGAGCTGAAAGAGAAGTGGGCGGGTAAACGCAGGTTTTTGCTCGAATCGAGCGGAAACATCACGGAAGGTAACTTGCAGGAACGTGCAATCAATGGTACGTGACTTGAGTCTTTGTATCCTAATACTGCACATACTGTTTTCCAGATATCGATATCTTGAGCACCAGCGTTGTTCACCAGTCAGTGCAACACATCGATTTCAGTTTGAAGATACAGGTAGCGAAGTAAGATTACGTGGATGATCCATCGGATACGTCAACCCTCCAAATTGAACAATTTCAGCGCGTTCAGCCCAAGGACGTTGGCGCGTGCGGTATCCCCCCATGTCCGAACATTCCGAATGGCCTTCAGGTTGTCCTCGACGCTCTGCCACTTCTGGCTGGCCTCAAGAGGTGGGAAGAACGGATTGTCAGTGCCAAATAACAGTCTGGTACTGCCAACATCCGCGTCATAGTCTCCACCCGTGACGCTGTAGGCTTCCGCTCGTCCGATGACGTCGCTCACGAAGGCGAGCTCCTCTGCTCCGTACGCAACTGCGTCAAAGTATAATTTACCGAGGTAATACCTCGCATCATGCTTCAACCGTTTGGCGACTACAGGATCGTGTGCGATACATGAAGCAAGACGAGAGGATAGCTGGGGGAGTGCGCCGCCCGAATGAGCCAAGAGAAGACGAAGGTTCGGGTAGCGGTCCAAGATGCCAGCCAAGATAAGCCGAGTCACTGCCTGGGATACTTCGTGAGGTGGAATTTCTGATGAGTGACCCAGCTTACAATCGTGGTTTCGAATGGAAATCCCAGAGCCAACGTGAGGACGTGACCATTCGCCTTCTCCCCGAACGACTCGGAACCAACGCTGTAGTGAGGATGAATGAAGACGACGAGATTCGTTTTCTGGAGGGCTTCCCAAACGGGTTCTAGTGCATCATCATCAAGGCCATTGCCCACGCCCCTTGTGCCCATGATAATGCCCGATATGTGAGGCAATGTGTTGATTTGCTTGATAACTTCAAGGACCGATGGTACGGAAATGCCAGGGACAAGGGGCAAAAGTCCAAATCCGTACATCGATCTAAGCCCCGGGAAACCTTCCGCTTCGGGCGATGTGGAGCAATACTTTTCCATGTCGTTGTTCAATTCTAGTGCGAGAGCATGTGCACGCTCCGGGGGCAAGAAATCAAGCCAAGGGTTTGCTGAACTATCCGAAAATGAACGTCGTGCAAGCGAATGATGGAAAAGACAACGGTTCGCGAACCTGACGAAAGAGATATCGATGTCGTGTCGTTTCATAAACGACAATTTCAGGTCGCGGTCCCAGTACTGTTTACAGAGGACCGCGTATCAATAGCAACCCATATGCTACACGGATTTGGACCTGCCTGGGGACCCACTGGCCGGCCAACTCCAGGTTCACCGTCTAGGATGAGCAGCCGCTCGTCTGGCTGATTGTTTGCATCCGTTCGACTATATATGCGAGGTGCCGAAGAACGGGCGCGTAGCTCGTCAGCATACCGCGGAAGGTAGACGTGAGTGTGAATGTCAACGATCGGTGCTCTCGTTGATAGAGTCTGTTTGGAGAGCTCTGCCATGGCTCGTCTTCCCAAGGTCATCGATAAGGGCAAAGGGAACAGTGGCGTGTCGGTTCGATATAGAAGGCTGAAATTGGCTTCTAAAACGTCAAGAAGGCAGTCACACAATTCAAACAAGGTGGGATAATCTAGACTTTACATACGTACAATGTAACTAAAAATTGCAAGGGAAAAGTAACACAC
>JBBPNX010000399.1:0-21082 GCA_038091155.1 Harrya chromipes | reverse complement strand
GTCAAGCGTTCGCCCGTAGCGATCGTGACGGGCCGAGCAGTACTGTTGACGAAACTGCTGATCAAGGTGGTGCAGCACAAGTCCTCTTCGATCCGATTGATTCCAGGCATCTCTCTAGTCTCCCGCTTGTTCAAAATAGGATCATGAAGCTGCTCAAGGCATCAAGGAATCAAATACATCCATCTAATAATTTACTCATGACGATCGTTAGTGATCTTATTCTGATTTCATATCTCTGAGACGTCCTTATCATGTGGCAGGGATTCATGCATCCTACTAAGACCGACCGGCGCTTTTTTCATACTAGGTTACGTGAGTTGATTCAGCAAGGCATCATTGAACGCGTTCTGGTTCCGAGCAGCAAAACACGGGATCGCACAATCAAATGCATACGTCTCGTGACATCAGACAACCAGCTTCCAGAGGGGTCTGTAATTGTAGGACAAGATGCGGAAGAAGACGAAAAGGATGCAAGTCTCGGGGAAGACGCTTCAGGTTCGTTCCAACGAAAGAATTTATTGTCACGTTTCTGTTGAACCAGAACCGTAGTTAGTCATAACGAAGTCAAGGCGAATCTTACGATCCACAAGCAAGTTTCGAATATGCTTGAAGAGGCTGGACCATCTGGCCTGACGCTAAATGTAACCTGGGAAATTGTTGCTCAGCACATGAGCTAATATTTTCATGCAGGATATATGTGCTTCTCTCGGCAATTTCGACAAGCGCACCATCGAACTCTTACTCACCCGGGCATCGAACAGCAGACCACCTCGTCATCTCAATGACTTAGGCGCTGTGGACCTCATGGAAACCTATGGCAGGGAGAGACGCCATCGATATTTCACACTTGCGGCATACAAATGTGTAATGGCGAGCGAGCAATTGCAGGACACGACCATCTCGGTCGTCGACGTTGACCTATCACATGTCGGAGATTTTGCTGCGGTCGATCCCAGGCACTTTTATACTGCCACAGACAAGCTTTACTCTTACCAGGACTCGCTCAAAGATATTACGACCGCAAAAGGCAAGAAACGTAAAAGGGATGGGGATGGAAACAACGAAGAGGAGGGTGAGCCAGTTCCTAAGCGGAAGCGGGGTCGCCCGCGTAAGACGCCTGCACCTACGGATACTCCCATAACTACACCGACGCCGAAGAAACGTGGAAGACCGCTCAAGCACCCTCTTCCCAAGGATGGCAAGTCTCAAAGTGCCGCATCTGGAGTGTCTCCGTCGAAGAGAATGGCAGGAGTCCACGCCGAAGGAGATGGGCAAGCTGTTGCAAACGCTCCGCCCGCTGCAGAACAAGCTGCGGTAACCAGCCGGCTACTTCATGATGCAGTCTCGGATGTTGCCCATCCCAGTGTCCAACTCTCGCACAACCTTCCTTCAATCGGGAATTCTATGACCGTGGCAGAAAGGTGTGACGTCGGAACTGAGATGGGGCGCCCAGCACCAGATCAAGGAGCCGGTGATCTACATTCGAGTAATCCCCCTCGTCCTTCTTCAAGACATACCAGGACAACCGCGCTCGTAGATCATTATTTAATCGCAAAGCCAGGAGACAATAGCGTAGTAGAGTCGGCCGTCATGCCAGTTGTGAGCGTTCTCTGAGTGTGCGTCGTAGCTCGATGCTGATAGCAGTTGGAACTAGGTTTCCCACTCCGTGCAAAAAGCCAGGAGAGGATCATCACCGACTTCGGATAGTGATGTAGGTGCTGCCGAGAAGCACAAGGATCCAGACCTGTTCCCGTCCTCACGGCCATCTAAGCGAAGCCGAACTAGCGGAGGTGGGCAATTGCGTTCAAATGTCAATATTTCCTCTCTGCGCCGCGAAAACGAGCTTCTCAGAGTGATCGAAAACATGGGGGGGATCGTCAATATGCATTCCAAGGACATTTTTGAGGCGCATACGGCACTCCTCGATACCATGTCACTGGCCAAGGAGCCAACTAGTGCACCAGCTGGGACTCGTCTGGATAAACGTACAGCGGAATCCGCTCTCAAGAGTTTGGAGAATCGCGGACGAATCAAGATGCTTAAGACTTCTCTCATCACCCCATCTGGTGTCAGCAGACCCGCTTGCTTAGTTTCTCTTCCGGACACACCCCAAGAGAAAGTTAACGCTTTTCTCCGCCAACTCAGCCAAAGTGTGCCGTCCACGACCGTAGAGCCCATCAAGATCTTAGAAGAGCCCCTCGAATATGGTCCAAGCGTCCCCTCGGCACATCATGCAACTCTTCCGTTGAATTTGTTGCAGATAGAAGACCAGGAAGAGAAAGAGAGCAAACGTTTAGACCAGCTTTTTTCCTATGACAGCAAAACGATCCGTGATGTTCTTCTGACTGAACGAACAACGGTGGCACAATTATATGGCTTCTTGGTCGGAAAAGCATTACGAATGCGACAATTGCATCTTCACACCCTCGAACTCTTTCAACAATCCTCACCTTCCCCACTCATCACCTCGCGGGAACACAGAATCATCGATATATCCTACTTCCATCAGGATGTAACGTTGGCCGTATATTGCTCGCTCGTCGCCGTGGTCGCCCATGATGAAGAGTTGGATGCGCTTTTTTCGACTCAGGGAAGGGAGACCTTGGTGAGAGATTTGTCCCAGAACCTGCGCGCGTCTCTGGGTATCGGGAGATCTAGGAGTAGATCTCGGTTACTAGAGCTAATGGATATGTTGCGCTCGATTGGGTTGGTGACCCCGCTAGAGCGTACTGAGACTCCGGATCCGTCATTCAAGTGCTCCAACCCAAGTGGTGATGCTATGGCATTCCGGAACGCTTCCTTGGAAGGTTGGAGTGCAAGCACCCCCGTACTAGCACCTCAATATTGGCGCTTTCATGTTTCTGGACCAATCTACCTTTGGGCACATTCCGGGTCCTCACCGTCGTATTGGAAAGAACATCCCGTCCGCACACCGACGGAAGGGCACGCATATTGGGAGGAACTCCGCAAGGTTAGCAGAGATCAAGCCCAGGCCCAAGCCGCTACGTGCCCCCCTACCAGCCCGTCGATGCCTGCAAAGATGTGCCCTAACCTTGGTCAATGTCTACGCAGACGGTCATCTTGGGACTCCGAATTTGTCCTGACATGGCACCAAAAGCAATACTTGACCAAGAAGATTGATATGAGCACCGGCAGAACACCTCTGAACACAGAAGATGCGGATGCACAGTTGGACCATATTTGCTACGTTATCAGCGCTCCTCGCCACGTCGTAACGAGGTATTTTGCTACTTCCGGAGAAAAACTTTCGCGCGATCTCGAGAGAGTGCGACAGAGAATCGGGCGGAATCGGAAAGTGGAAGAAATGCAGAGCATCGAGGCGAAGTCGGCTCTTCATAAAAAGGCAGAGGAAGCACGCGCCCAGCGAGAGCGGGATTGGGACGACCTTTTGCGTAGGATTCATCCGGAACCTGTGCAAGGCACATCGGAAGTTCGTGTCAATGCAGTGCGAAGCCGCTTCATGCAGTCGACAATTACAAAAGACAAGGAGCACTGGGAGAACGAGATTCAAAGGGCCATCAAAGAAACGCAGCTAGTCTCGAAGAAAATGATATCACAATCGAAGGCCAGGTTGGATATCGAAGCGCGCGGCCCTGCTACCGGACCAACTCCATTAGCACCTAGTACTCCAGAGAAATCAATCGAGTTCCTGATAGCCCAACAGGGTCCGCCAATCACGCATAGCATGAGCGTGAAAAAGAGAAAAGCGAAGGAAGAAAGCGAAGGTACATGGCTTTGTATTCCTTCTCGTCGTTTATTCAGGATGAGGTTGGTTGACACAGAATTCGAAATAGCATCGAGACGGCCGAGGTTCCATTGGACGCGTGAGTTCGATGAGCTAGCGCGTGACGCCTCTGCCATTATCCGAGCGCGCTGTCGAGCTTCCAGGCTCGACCTATCGGCATTGGATCAAGTATTCCCAGCAGTACCCAGGAACTCGGTCAGGCAGCGCGTCGCGCACCTCAGAGACAATCCTGCTGAGGATCTGTACATGAAACGTCTGGAAGATCAATGGTATACAATCTGGTTGCAATATAGAGGGATGCCTCATCTTCCCGACGAAGACCCCAGCAGTCCTTCGAACTTCAGCCTGATAAACCATATAGATTTCCTTCGGAAACATATGGATAAGAGTGCTTTGTGAGTGTTGATTGTTTTCTCAGTAATAAACCTGAACGGCGACCAGGCGTGTGGGATTCGTGGAGCGTGAGGCACCGAGTAAACTGGCCATTTCTGTCGAAGAACTTTATAGATTTTACGAGGTTGGAGAAGATACAATGTCTGCACCGGCATGTGAATTTATGTGGGGCACGATGGTCGAGGAAGGTAGGGGGAAACAGTTTCGGAGCCAAGCCTTCACGAAAGAACCCGGTGGGATGTACGAGGACACGAAGAACGAAAAGGTACAACTTGCTGAGGCAGCGCTGAAGGTATGGGCCTTCCTTATTATCATTCATACCTATGTTTATGTGTTCCAAGATGGTCTTTGGCACACCTAGCGAGCTCTACAACCCCGATAGTGCTACCCGCTTGCTTCATAGCGTCGGAGACCAGTGTGTCTCAGTTGCGAGATCTAATCTCTTGCACCAAGGAGTGTTATCTAAGCTTGTACGAGATCCAAAAAAAGCAAAGCCAGGTAGAATGCTTAAGATCTCGGACTCGTAGGTGATGACACATGCATTTATTCGGAAATACTGATGAAATTGTCATACAGCAATCTAAACGGGATTGGCGGGCCATTTCCTCGAGACTTGTTCCAGGATGCCATTTCGCTGGAAGAAATAGTTGTCGAAAGGGTGGTGGATGAAATGGAATGGCCCCTAATTGCCTCGGAAGGTGATATCGCTACGCTATTGCAGCTTGTTTCTGAAGACCAGGCGAGTATACTCCATGTCTCTGCCATCAGTTCGTTGACATAAGCACAGATTGATTTTACTATCGACCTATCTCAATCACGAGCTGCCCGACAAAAGCTTGATTGGAATAGTAAAAGGGCAGGTAAAGCAGTCCTACACGTATTAGGACGTATCGACTGACCGAATAGATGACGAGGATATTGAAACCAGTCTCCGACTAAGGTTTTCTCGCGCGTCTGCCGTAGATCCGGGCGGCATTCGAAATCAATCCCACGAGAGTCCTGTCGTTCAATCCCAATCCGAAGAAGAAATCCATGGGATGACGCTTGATGGGGAGGAAGCTACATGCATCCTCAAAACGGAAACTGGCCTCATCAACTGTTCCTCATGTATCAACACAGCCTTTTCGACGTTCACGTCTGGGCTCGTCCAGTCGGATCGTGACCTTGCACGTCGAATTTTCGACCGTGCACGTAGCTTGAAAGAACCTGGACTCAGCAAATCAATATGTTTGGTATGTTCTTGACATTCTGTAGATCGTCAGACTAAGAATTGTAGTGCTTGGGGGTTGGGCCAGAACAACACAGCCTTTGGCTCGCTCATAGAATGACACTAACATCACCTCCTATTCTGCACTGGGCATACTTCAACACCCCAACATTAGTGGCTGGGGACTATTGCGGTGCCTGGAGCGTGGTTGTGTCTGATGAGCCCCTAACACTCATCAGCCCTCGGCGTTGGCTCGATCTCCGCGGATACAGACTCGATGGCGCATGGGAAACGGCACTACAAGCAGTAGTCGGAGTCGTTTTTCAGCACCCGGGCATTAACCAGGTGAGTCTAAGTGGCCATGACGTTCTTTTCCCTGCTTAAGTTGTGATTTCAGATTGAGCTACGATGGCGTCTGCGAGCGGTATACGACAAACAGGAGATTGTCGATATTCTCTCATCGCTACAGGAGGACGGTGTTTTGGAGTGCCGAATGGACCCAAGTGTGGAAACCATCCAGAGCTTGCCTGGGTGGCTTAAGACGGTCGACAATGAAGAAACGATTTTCTGGTTCATCGCAAAAAATCACCACTGGTATCAAATTTGACGATCCTTGCTCCACTGGCAGACATGGTTCACTTTATTATATCATTATTACATTCGCGTTACTGATTCGGGGACTTTTGGCGCGCGTGAGATCTGGAGAAGTTGCAGCATTGTTCTACATAGTTCACGGGGCGAATTCGAGGGCATCATGATTGTAAGTAGTAAAATTTGGTCCAGAGTCGTTGAAAGCTGTGACGCCACTGGCACTACATCCGAATCTTCTTGAGAACATACACGTGGGCAGACCAAGAAGTTTCAACATCAAATTCAACATTTGGTTCTATTCAGGCTAGGCCCAAAATGGTGTCGACAGCTTGACGAGTGGCACTGGCGCACTTGTACCCGCGACGAGAAGCACTGGATCATTGAGTGGTAGTAAGCCACCCGTAGACGTTGTACTTGGATTACCACTGGGATTTCTCCGTGTACACCAGCTGGTATTTGTTAACAGACATTTATCCATCTATTGTAGTTTTTCTGAGAAAACAATGAGTATATGTTACAAGATGTGTTGAGCAAAAGGGTGAGTATGAGCTACAGAGTGGAATGTGAGACAAAGAAAAAATGACCAGATCAAAACACCACGCAAAAAGCCAAACACAAGCCAGATCCCTCAATCACTATCGGGGGTACGCACTCCAGGAGATGATGACAAGGGTGAAGGTGTCTGGATGGTTTCCACTTCCCTCTCTTGAGGGATAACAACTGGCTTCGTAGTCGAAATCATCTCAGATTTCTGATCACGAGACGTCTCAACCGGTGGAGCGGGAGTGAGCTCTCCTTCACCAAGGCCAAGGAGAGTCTCTCCAAACTGGAGCATCCAAGAATGATCCAAAAGCTCAACAGCCGTCGGGCGGAGAATCGGATCGATGGTGAGACATTGTTTGATGAAATTGATCCCAAGATCGCTCAGTTGGCCTGGTTCTGGAAGAGGTGGGTGTTGGGTAGCGACACCAATATGGAACATGATTGCCCTTGAGACGTGTCATATACACGGTAAGTAAATGTCGATGAGATGAGACAGAACGTACCATTCATTGTCTAGATTACTCCAGGGCTTCTTACCAGTTGCAAACTCAAGCACCACGCAACCCAGGGACCACACGTCCATCGCTCCGTGACGGCCCCGTCTGTCGTTTTTGATAACCTCGGGAGACATGTACATCGGTGTACCCGTCAGGCTGTTGTTCATTCCGAGTCCACCGCCGAGGTTGCCAGCTTTTGCCAAGTTCCCCATGTCCGAACCACGGCGAGATCGCTGCAACGTGCGATTCTTGGCGAGGATTTTCGACGCTCCGAAGTCGACATATTTGATAACCCCTCTGTGATCAAGGAGGATGTCTGGAACACAAGTAAGCCTTCGGAATCCACTACCATGGGAAAAGACATACTATCGGGTTTGATATCACGATGTACAATGCCCTTCGAATGGAGGTATGCAAGGCCTTCCAACATCTGCATGGTATACAGCTGGATGATGCTCTCGTCCTCGATCCGCCCATGCTCCAGCAACGCAGCCAAGCTCCCTCCTTGGCAGTACTCTTCGAAGATGTAGACCTTGTCCCGATGTACCTCAATGCCGTAATACTCGACAACATTTGGATGGTGCAACATCTCCATGATGCTGAGCTCGTCTTTGATCTGCGAGTAAAGAGTGGGTAACCCAGAGAACTCCTGAAACTTGACCTCCTTAACGGCCATGAGGGACCCGGAATCAAGGTTAACAGCAAGGTAGACGGAGCCGAATGCCCCGGCGCCGATGAACCGCCGCTGCTGCCAACGGATGGATATATTTGAGCTGGAAGATGCAAGGAAGACCAGAGACCGATCCTCAAACTTCTCATCGTCAAGCACACGCCCAATCAAACGGTTCTCTGAGCCCATCTGCTCGCGCTCCTTTTCGAGACTCTCGAGCATCTTGGCCGCTCTTTCCCAAAAGATGCCAATATAAATCTCTGTGTACGCATAAGCACCGGGGGTGATAAAAGAGTCGTCATTGATGGGTGATTGCGAGCGCTGTAGAAATGGATCGTCCTCCACGGCAACAGATGCCTGTTCACGAAGCAATTCCTCTTGCCGCTCTTTCTCCTTGCGCGCCTCCAAAGTTGACCTGGCACCCAAGATGTCAAAGTGACTGATCAATAGCGTCATACAACTTGCTACTTTCTGCCGCAACATCTCAAATTGATCGCTTGACATGTGTAGGATATTGCTCCGTCTCGTGCGGTGTAGCGTGAATTCGAGCGCGTTGACGGCCCATTTGAAAGTCTTTCTGTCTGTAGGATCGCAGTCATCGCAAATGAAGGAAACCCAGGATATAGCGAGCCGGACGAGTGAACGATTGAATTTGGTCATTGCAGAGCGCTCCATATGCTGCGCATGTTGACCATGCTCAGATGCGAACAAGTACCAGTTCTCGAGTAAATCCTGGTATCGGACAGCGTTTCGCAGGGAACCGCGGACATGGTGGACAGAATCGACAATAGATTCGGCGAGTTTGTTTGTTGCCCGAGAAATCTTGCGTAGTTCTCGATTGACGGCAGGTATGTGAGCTTGTTGCTCGACTATACAGGGAGGCGGAGTAAGAGTGGCCTCAACCGGCTCGTCGTCTTCATCAGTGGGGATAAAGATGTCGGTGAATTGCTGTTTTGCTAACGCAAGTCGGCGCATCGTCCCATCTGCAACCAGCCTCACCCGGTTATCCTTCGTGTCAAGTTCTATTCTCGGCAACTCTAGCATGAGAACCAGCCCGTTCCAAATGAACAAGTTTCGGGGAGACAATAACAAAAGGTACTCCGCTTCCTCATCCTCGTCGCTGTCCACGTACTCTGGGACATTGTCGACGACGGGAAGTGGTAGGTCGTCGTCGTTGGCAGTCTCATTGACATGAAAAGATTCAATAAGAATGCGACGAATAGCCTCGGGGCGATCTCGAAGTGCACTTGAGGCCACTATGTAAGTACCATCTTCTTCGTAGGTCTGGGTGTAGACAAGGAAGTGATCCGTCGCGACGAGAGCTGCTATGAACTGCTCGAGAGGAACATTTTCGAGGTTATATTCCGCCGAGTTACTTATTCTTTGCGTAAGTGCTCTTTGGTTGCAAAGTCAGAATAGTCTTTGGGATGGCAGATACACAAACCTCGCGAAGCGTTGAAGCTTACGATATCGCAAGCGGACGTTGTCAAGTATCTTGCCGTACCAGCTGACCTTTTGTTCATCAGTCATTTGACCGGTGGCACTGGCGATGATATCGCCTTGGAGAACCGGATTGGGAGCTTTATGCACCCGTCCATTTGCAGAGGTAGGAAGGCGGACTTGTGTTTCGAAGTAGTTCGCAACTCGAACCATCAGACGATTGGTCAAGGAACTATGACATGCTAGTCGGTCTCAATTCCGCAGTGAAGCTGGCAATACGCACCAAACTTGCTCAGCCACTACGGCGGAAGCCCCAGCGACAGTCATGCTGACGTCGTTAAACGTTGCCCATTGGGAATCGATGACATCAGTTTCCTTGAAGTAGATACCCTTGATGCCGCTCTTCAGTTTCCAATGAATAAGCCTGAAGAATATTGACAAGGCTTCGAGTATCGTGGTATCGTAATCTTCGCTTATGCACCTGGGTAAGTTCCACTTTCCCTCGGGATCGGGGGCAAGGAAGGCCTCGTACTGCCTCTTGAGTGTGCAAGCTAAACCCAGACTGATTTTCACATCTTCAGTGACCTGGTCAATGATAAGGACTTCGGGATCCCTGAGTTTCTGGACACAATCGAGGCGCACGCGTAGACACGCCTGAGCAAGTTTGGTGGGAAACGAGATGAGGGGGACGAGTTCAGTTTCAAAAGTGGGAAGGCTCATCTCCTCAAACAGAGAGGAAAGGTTGACTTGAGCGTCGCGAGCAGTGCCGATGAATGCATGCACCGTAGTCAGAAATCCCTTTTCAAAAGTCTTCTGAATGGAGTCTTCTTTGAGGATACGTTCAATGAACGTGCTACAGTCTGGAGTTTGTTTGGAGGAACCATTGGCTTGCATTCGTGGGTAGACATCGATGCCAGCGATGGGCCGTGTCACGTCAAGTGACTCACTTCCTGTCCATCTTTGTAACAGGATGATATGGCGACGTAAGGACATAAGGACGGTTGACCATGTATTCAGAGTGTCACATCGGGCCTGGAATTGTGGTTCCGATGCGGCAACCTTGTCTGCGTAGAAAGCCTTGAGAGTTGGGTAAAGGGATTGGACCGCCTCGAGTCTACAGAGAAGAGAGTTGACCCGCTGCAAGGCTGTGCTTGGGTCACGTTCGTCGTCCTTGAGCTTGAAAGAGTTAATCTCCTCTATGACGAGATCCACGGTGCGCATCCTCTTTTCCTCGATACGCCTACGCTCTTCTGTCTCCTTCCTCCCAGCAAACCTTGCGCGCAGTCCGAGCCAGATATTGAGGTGAACATTGTTGTGCTCTTCACTGGAAGACTCGAGTGCGACAGCGATCCGGGTTTTCTCGGATCTGAGTACGTCCCCGTCGAGGACAGAAGCGAGCATGGTCTGCCACTCTAGACGCTGGCGATCTTCTACTGTTGCGGGCTCGATTGGGTCGGACTCGAGCATGAGGGCGGAGAAACGATCGAACGCGTCGCCGCCGATGAGACCTGAACGGCTGAGGTCTTCATCGTCACTGTCACCTGCGTCGATAAGTTGACCCAGCCCCCTCTGGAAGTAGTTCGAGTCTGGATCGTTCCTAGGATCGTCCCCGAGGCCCGGTTCGGACCTGTAACGCTTAACGAACTGAGAGTAGATGTCAGAGTACTTTGGAGGATTGTGTGGAGAGTTATAGTTGGGGGATGTCGCATTAGAAGCTGAGCTAGAAGAGAAGTTGCTCCTTGACTGACGGCCTTTGCCTCTGCTACGCAAGGAGGTATTCATGGAAGAGGAGAGCATTGAAGTGGAATGCGGTCTTGAGATCGGGGGAGGTTCCCAGTCGGGTTCGCCGCCGTCATTGGAGTCTTGCTCCTCGAGTGAGAACAGCGACGGCTGGTGCAACATTCCTCGTCGAGTACTGGTCATCTTCAAGTCTTCGTCATTGCGAGAAATCTCTACTACGTGATGTGTTGATGGTGTTTGTTTGGCCCCTAGACTACTAATATACTACCTTTACAGTAAATAGCAAACCACCCAACTCGACATCGACTCGCAAGTACGTAGGACATCGCAGTCACAATGGGGATCGTAGAAAAGGTCGATTTTTCGCACAATTCCAGCCCAGATCGCACACTTAAACCCGTACTTACAGATCAAAGAGATCGAGGGTGAGTGCCCGAACGGATCGACAGCCTGACAGGAATGTCTGATAATATTGTGACTGGATCACCAAGAGGAGATGGCGAGGAGTATGTCCACCGTTCTCATGTCAATTTCCTTACTCATGGCCCGCGTTCAAAAGCTCAAAAGAACAAGGTTCCCTGTCCAAACTCGGATTCGCTTACCAGATGTCTGACAAAATTTCAAGTAGGCGACAGAATATCACCTTGGTCTGCTCAAGGCAAAGCTTGCACGCTATCGTGCACAGCTTCTCGAGCCAACCTCGAAATCTGGTCCAGCAGGCGTTGGCTTCGACGTACAAAAGTCCGGGGATGCTCGTGTCGCACTCATCGGCTTCCCTTCCGTCGGAAAGGCTCGTTCTCCAGATTTGATGTTGAATCCCTTGACCTGAGATGAGTCAAGTATAGTCGACGCTTCTTGGCAAATGCACACATACAGCTTCAGAAACTGCAGCCTACGAGTTCACCACCCTCACTGCCATCCCCGGTGTGATCGAGTATCAAGGTGCCCGTATCCAACTTCTTGATCTGCCTGGAATCGTGGAAGGTGCCAGTCAAGGTGAGGGAAATAATAATGTCTTCCCCAAAGTTCCTCACTGGTGCCGAAGGTCGCGGTCGCGGTCGACAAGTGGTTGCAAGTAAGCAATCGCTTTCTAACTTAAAGCCCATCTTATGCCGAGCCAGCTGCGAAGACTGCCGATCTTATACTTATTATGCTCGATGCTACCAAGTCTGAGGAACAAAGGCGGCTTTTGGAAATTGAGCTTGACGCAGTAGGTATCCGACTGAACAAGCGGAAACCTGACGTCGTGTTCAAACGAAAAACTACTGGCGGAGTGAATAATAATGCTCTATCTTATTTTACAATAACTGAGACTGACTCTTGTTAAATAGATAACGGTATGGTGTTGCCTTTAATTGATAACGACGCACTCTTACCTCCTCAAGCTCAATACGACCGTGAAGCTGACCAAGACGGACGAGAAGACCATACGAACGATCCTCGCGAGTTGTAAGTACAGACTACACACGAGATTGGGATGTTGCTTATGATCTGAAGACAAGCTGCACAACTGTGATGTCATGATTCGAGAGGATGTGAGTCCCACATATCCAACCCGGCTTCGATGTTAACATTGGACTGATGCCTTTTCAGATCACTACAGACGAGTTTATTGATGTATTGATCGGTAAGCCCATTGGATAGCCAGATGAGGCGGCAGCTTGAACTATCGACTCAGGCACGCGCAAATATATGCCATGCCTCTGTGAGCATCACACTGGAGGTTCTACTTTCTTTCTGTCAATCTGACCACCGTAGATGTCTACAACAAGATAGACGCCATCAGTTTGGAGCTTGTAGGTGACATTTTTGTTCCCAAGGCGTGATCACGCTTACATTCCATGGCAGGTTGACAAGCTTGCTCGAACTGAGAACACAGTTGTCATCAGCTGTGAGATGGACTTGAAGTGCGTAGGCCTTTCAGATTTTGTACTACCTTCCATAATCCGACTGCTTTCAATGCGCAGTCTTGACTACTTGATTGAGCGCATGTGGGAAAGTCTTGGTCTTGTCAAAGTTTACACGAAGAAACGTGGGGAACGACCTGACTTGTCGGACCCTGTGTGCCTACGGAAAGGTGCTACAATTGAGGTGGGTGCTGATCTTGTGCTGAGGACACGTAAATTTTACGGTTCGTACGTGGCATTCCGCAGGATGTCTGCCTGGGAATTCACAAATCACTCGCCACAAATTTCCGATACGGACTCGTTTGGTGAGCTTCCCTCTTGCAATACGTTGGCGAGTCGCCAACCAGTTTGTGATTTATAGGGTATGGACACTGCTTTTCTATTTTTTTCTCGCCCATTAGCTCACCACTATATTCTTTGCCAGGGGCGGTCATCGAAGTTTTCCCCGCACGCACAGAAGGTTAGCTTGAATCATCAAGTCCAGGATGAGGATGTAGTTTCCGGTGCGTATCTGAATCCATTATCTTTACCCTCCGAATGTAATGCGACAAATATTGTAGTATTCACAAAATGAGCCACGAATATATCATACGTTGCTTCTGCATATTACACAGGGCAAGTTTGCATCATGTCCTCCCAATGTAAAGATAGTTTTAAGATCGTGATCAACAAGTGATCGAATGGAGAAAGTTTAAAGAAGGACCATGAGGGCATGAGGGCCTGAGTGGATGTGTAATTACTTACATATAATTTACAATTACTTAAGGTTGCAGTGAGGTAAACGGGCGCGTCAACTTGAACTTGAATCCTCACAGCGCCGTCATCTGGCCCGGGTTTGAAATAAGGCGTCCCGACTGCCCATCCGATTTCGCTAGGTTCTCGAACTGAACACTAGACATGCTTTCTGCTTCTGTAGATGGCCCAAACGGAGACGTTTCCAGCGCAGATGAAGAGCCAATATCCCTACCATCAACGAAGGATAGCACTGACCAACGGATCGAACTCATTTTTCTCGGGACGGGCACATCATCCTCGATACCAGCCTTGCATTGCTTGACGGCACCATCGAGTAAAAAGCCTTGTAGAACTTGCCTCTCGACGCTCACTCCGGAGGGGAAGAAGAATATCAGACGGAATACATCAGCTGTGGTCCGGGTGACCACGGGCAAAGATGGGAGGAAGATGTAGGTATTTCCTCCCTTTGCCGAGTCTGAGTCACTGTTCGAGTGATGACCGTCGTATGCTTGCGATAGTACGCTGGTAATAGACGTTGGCAAGAATTTCCAGGCAGCTGCTATAGAATGGTTTAGAAAATATGGGTTACGAGAGATTGATGCTGTTCTCATCACTCATGCACATGCCGATGGTAGGCCTGCTCAATTTTGCGGTGGAATCGCAAGCACGCTCATAATTGTTGATTTAGCGATGAACGGACTAGATGATCTGCGGGGTAATTGTCGTTTTCCTGGCCTTGGTAGTATTCACAAGACGGGTCGGGAACCCAACAGGATGGACTTTGGGCAGCGCGATACAGAAGCATATAGATGTCTATCTTTCACGGGACACATTTAGAGAGGTTCAAAGGGCGTTCCCGTATCTCGTGGCGAAAGAATTCGCCTCGGGAGGAGGTGATGTTGGTTCTCTAGATCTGGATCTTTTCGATGGGCTGATGTGTGGTGGACAGGTTCCCGAGTTCAAGTGGCATATTATAGAAGATAAAATTTCGTTCGAGATCAAGGATACTGGCATACGGATTACGCCTTTTTTAGGTGAGTGATGAAACGTATGGTACAGGTAAAAGGTTGTTGATTGGATTCGATCACCCATCAAGTACAACATGGACGCCTGTTCACGCCCAATCCGCCGGCGTTCACACCGACGCCGTTCGCTACGCATCCAACGACCCCGGTACCGGGCGGTTCGTCGCCGATTCAAAGGGCAGTGGACGACACGACTCCAGAGATTCACCCGTACTTTTGCTTCGGGTTTCTTATACAAGATGTGATCGTGTACATGTCGGATGTGTCGCTGGTCCCAGACGACATATGGCCAGTTATTCAGGGGGGTGGACAAAAAGCGGTGCTTGTGATAGACTGTCTACGGCTCCGCGGCCACATGTCACACATGGGGATGCGAGAGGCGGCTGCAACGATACGCAGGATCAAGGCAAACAGGAGTTACATGACTGGGTTCAACCACGATGTGTCGCATGAGGAATACACGAGGATCGGAGAGAGAGTGGGGTCCTGGCCGACAGAAGGGTTGGAGAACGACACTGTTCAGAGAGGGGTAGAACTGATGAGAGAGGGACTTGAGGGGGAAGTGCACTGGGTACGACCTGCGCATGATGGCTTGCGGGTCGTTGTCTGCCCAGACGGACAGGTATGGGACGAGACGTACACGTGACTAGCCATATAGAACCACGTGATCTTGATAATATAGAGAAGAGTATGACACATTTGCGGTCTTTCGTTGCAGGGGTCGTCGTCCGTTATGAAGTTCTTTTCTCAATCGTTCGTGTACGAGTAAGTCACTCCTTTGCTATCTCATCTACCCTCCCCATTGTCAATCTTTTACAGCGATCCCTGGTCAATCGTCTCCCTTGCCTTCTTTCTCCGCTACCCAAACCCATATGCCTCCCACGTCATCTCCTGCGACGTCGTAGACCGCAGACAGACAGACTTGGGCTCCCTGCTCACAACTAGGCTTATCCTCAAGCGAGGGACTCTCCCAAGGTGGGCCCCTCAGGGCATCATCTCAAGGACAGAGTCGTGGGTCATCGAGGAGAGCGAAGTAGACCCCTTCGGAAAGGTCGTCAGATGCCGCACCAAAAATTTAGATCATGTCAAGGTCATGCAAATCGAAGAGACCCAGCTCTTCCATCAGTCCCAAGATGGGTGTGTCCCCTACTCTATCTCCACTCTTGCACTTCTTGCTGACCCTATACCCCCAACAGGAGAACAGTGCAGACCACCGAGGCCTACATCACTTCAAAATTTGGTTGGGGGTTGACTAAGAGTATTGAAAGCCATGGCTTGGCTCGTTTCAAAGCACATGTCCAAAGGGCAAGCTGCAGTCGATGTACTCTTCGTGGATTCACTGACACGCATGTTAGTCTCGCCAGGGTGTCTCCCTCATGATGGATCTCATCCGCCAAGCCCGTCTCCAGCCCATGGCATTTGGGTCATACATCTCAAACATTCGTTCCGACATGTCGTTTCTCCCTCCGGAGACTTCCGTGTCATCTTCCACTGGCACCGACACAGGTCACAAACCAGACAACGATCATGTTCCCACTTCACAAAACAACCGATGGCTTAGCAGAGTTTGGGGAACAGATAACTAACCGTCGGGAGGAATGGTTTCTACTTGCTACCGTATATTTGACTCGGACTTGCTGTCTTATTCTCAACTCAACTCAACTCTGTATCATGAGCAAACGTAATACCACAATCGATGATTTTCTGAGCCTTAGCGGAAGGCCTTCCGCTCCATATACATATCATACTGGCCCGTTCTCATAAACGGCGGCCATATTCGTTGCGGTAGTGAATATCTTTAGCTGAGACTCGATCCGCAAGTAAACGCCCATCAAGAATCCATTGCTTTGGTACCGCCACGTTCTGTTCCGCCTTTGTCAACTTTGTGGAATGTACTTTCCGACGTCTGCAGCGAGGCAGCTTTCAAGTGTCCCTGCCCTGCCAAATGTACCGCTCGATAGCGTACTCGCCTTGGAGCCAAGTCCGCGCAAGTCTCTCTTCTGTGCCCTCACTCAGCGTGCGATCACAGTCTGGCGTCTCCGGGTACGTTCCATACTCCTTCCCAAGTGCACGGATTCTGAAAAGCCTTCCGGCAGCCGTCTACACCTTTGGCATATCTGGCGAGGTCTGAAACGTCTCTTGTAGAACATGGCGACAACGTCGCCGTGACGTGGTCCCCAGATGGGACCAGAATCGTCATCCAAGTGGGTTCCGTTCATTACGACACTCTGCTCTGCTCTCATTATCACATATTTCAGACAACATTCTCGTATCTCGTGTTGGTGACGGTCGATTACCTTCCCGATGCTGCGGTATATCGGCCACCAGATATCCCAACGGGTGTCCAGCGTAACTTCCTTGCTGGCCCAGGCGAAGGACTCTCGCTTCAAGCACTCAGTCTCGCGTTCGAAGGCGTCATACGTGCGGAAGGACAGGTTCTCAGGTACCTATTCCTTGTCCTTGCTTCCTGCGGCGGTCAGACTTTATCTGACGCCTGTCCGCCTCGGACAGTGTTTCGCCACGCAAAGACCACTTGGCATTCTCCACCAGTTCTCCACCGGCCATCCAGCGTATTCCGTGGCCCTCATACGATGATGCAGATGATGAAAACGACCCTTCCCGCAGATCACTTCTCGGTTATGATACATGGGTTTTGAATGACCACGAGCTGCCGTGGTTGGTGGACAGCGATGGTACGTGTACCATTGTATGCTCACACGATGCCGTGACTGTGTAAGGTTGATTCGTGTCGATAGTCACTGTCACGAAGATCTTGCACTCAACTTCCGGAGTGGAGACATGGATAACATCAGATGGAAGAGCTTACTTTGTGCGCCTGCGGAAAAGTTCAGAAACGGACGAGACGGTTAATGACCATGACGATGAAGAACTTGGGGATGGTGTGAGCTCGAAATCAGATCGTCGTGACAGTCATATGCTAAAGATGATTGTTGTTTCAAGGGCCCGAAGAACGAGGGGGGTGAAGACAAGGATTTCCCTTCGGATGGCTTGAGTTCATTACAAACCGAACATCATTGGCAAGGGACTTGCATCCATAATTTCGAGGTTCCTCGGTGGGTGCAGAAGTCTCGGCTTGTCGAAAGTGACGGATCCAATAGTGGGGGCCCTGTCTATAAGGAATCCCGCCGAGCCGTAGAGGTAGCCGTCAATGCAAGGTTCTCTTTGGTTGCTGTTGGAACATACAGGTGCGTTCTTGTGACGACGCTGTGTATACTAGTAGAAACTCATTGTTCCAACACTGTCAGTGGATTTATCGAGTTTACCGCCTTTCCGTCACCTGAAGGCCCTACGCCCGGACCTCAAACCATAGACGTCCCAAATCCGAATAACCGTCCACGTGGACAAGTATGTGCCATGGAGTGGAGCTCAGATGGGTACGTTCTCGCAGTGGGTTGGGAATGCGGATGGGCGATTTTGAGTGTTGGAGGACGATGCCTCGCGTCTGGATTCGGAGTTGATGATGGGGTTGATGGCGAAAGATTCCAAGATGCATTCATGCATGGAGTCAAGGATCTCGTAAGCGATTGCTGTCCTCTCTTTGTCTATTCAATGCTCAGTGCGGTGGTGATTAGTTCTGGGCACCTGGTAATTTCGAACTGGTAGTACTTGCTCGGTCAAGTCCAAACAGTGAGTCTCTGTGCTCATTGTGTGATGGTGTTTCAACTGGGATTTGTCAGAGCGGGATGGTCAATTATTCATTCTACCATTCGCGAAGAGCGCGACAACGTGCCAACATTCTCCGGTTTGTGATACCCCTCTGGCGTGGATTCACTTACTGAATTCAATCAGGACAATACTCGTTACGCATTCCTTCAAATGGATGACCGTGCCCTTGTTTACCGTGGAGCAGACCAGCCAGACATGAGCATCATTAATCCAGAATCTGACGTTTGGCAGCACATAAAGGCAAGACAACTCGTTGGATTCCCTCATCTGGTGTTTGACCATCGTTGTGTGCTACTTTCAGATTCCTCAACAATATCTAGCATCAAACTGGCCGATCAGATACTCTGCAATCAGTAGCGATGGTCGATTAGTAGCGGTTGCTGGTCGCCGTGGATTGATCCACTACAGCTCAACCTCCGGGCGATGGAAATTATTCTCTAACGTGGTCCAGGAGCAGGCGTTCGCCGTAAAAGGAGGCCTGCTGTGGTTCCATCACGTTCTCATAGCAGCGGCCGAAGTGTCGAAGTCATACCAGGTCGGTTCACGGTCTGTCTTGGTTATGGTACGGAGTTGTTAACGTCTCGGACAGATACGTCTATATTCCCGGGACTCGGAATTGAATAATCAGAATGTCCTCCACCGGGAGATGATCTCGTCACCCGTTATCATTCTATCCCTTGTGGACAATTCATTGTTGGTCTACACTGCGGATAATATGTTGAGTCATTACTTGATTATTCCGACTACGGATTCAATCAAGTTACACCTATGTGGGAGCATCACTTTTAGTGGAATCATCGCTGTACCCTCTGCGGTTAGGGTGTTGAGCTGGATGATTCCTAATGTTCAAAAGCGTGAGTGGTTCTCCTTTACAAGAGAGCACCCTTTTTGACAACACGTAGAACTCGGCGATCCACTTGATGATCTTGCGGTGGCCACTGTACTCATAGTGGTTGGTGGCCAATTGGTGTTGCTTCGACCAAGGAAGGCTCGTTCCTCGGACAGATACCTTTTGTCTACGTCGCGCTAACGGAATAATAGTCCGGCAACCAAGAAGTCAAGTATGACATGCAGATCTTTGCGGACCGCATCGAGTTTTGCTGGATACACCTTCGCGGCATCGGGACGTTGGAGAACTCCCTTTGGGGATACGACGGGAAGGGTATACGAGTCTGGCTGAACGCCCTCGCTATTGAATCGCCCTCATCTCCCAATGAGGCACCTCGGAGCGTGAAGGAAAGTGTCAATATCCCACTAGATTTTTATCCATTGTGTCAGTTTCTTCGTCTGGTCATTATTTGTCGATGTTCACAGCTTTTCGTAGCGGTACTCATGGACAAAGGAATCATTATCGGTGCCGAGCATGAATCGGCTACTCGGACAAACCTGCCATTTGTGATGTTCAGACACGCGACCAGCGTACGTGGTTATCCTCCCTGCTGTCAAAGGCTAACACGACCTCTGCAGTCCCACCTGTTCCTCCATCATGTCTTGCGCCATTACTTGGAAGCTGGACAAATACGGGACGCTGTTCAATTTGCCACTAGTTACCAACACCTCGTGTTCTTCGCTCACGGTCTCGAGATCCTTCTCCATACCGTAGCAGATTCGGAGGTCCCAACGGATGACGAAAATGGTACATCAAATACAACATCCAAAGCATTGCCATCAGTGGTAGAATTCCTTGATCACTTTGATGTCGCATTAGATGTTGTGGTCGGTTGCGCTCGGAAAACGGAGGTCACGAGATGGAGGCGGCTCTTTGACGTTGTTGGTGACCCAAAAGGTTTGTTTGAGGTGCGTCTCCCTCACTTCTCTCGCGTATTTTTGAACCAACAACGCGACACACTTGTCAGCTATGCCTCAATTCTGGTCGACTTAAAACGGCGGCGTCTTATTTGCTCGTGCTGCACAATCTCGAACAGCGGGAGGAAAATAACAAGGACGCTATTCGACTCTTGCAGAGTGCTGTGGATGCACAAGACTGGCAGCTCTCTCGTGAAATTTTGCGTTTCCTACACTCGATTGATGATTCTGGGACGGCGCTTAGGCATGCGTTGATCCACACAAACGTGTTTGAAAGACCCGACCAGGGACACTCGGTGGAGGCATGATACCAAATGGAGGGTTTTGTACATGAGTGAAGTATTTTTATTCGATACCTGGTTTCTTGTTCACTGCGGACATGCGTGTTAGTCTAGTTTGTGTGCAACCCATATGATGTAGTAGTGTCCCAAAATTAACCACTGCCAGATCCGATTGGCTGCTTCAAGCATCTTATAAAGTTCGGATCATGCATGCATCACGAGCGTACTCGGCGGCCTCTAGTAGCTACTAGTAGCCTATGACTCGTGTGGTTCAAGCTAATGGCAAGAAGACTTGTTCGCTCCATCCTTCCCCTTAACCGCCACCTACAGACATCAAGTGCGATGATGGGTACTCCAAACGTGGTATCTATATCGTACCCCACTCTTGTATCATCGCCGTTATCTCTCGAAAATTCCATCGGTAAGCGACTCGCACCCACATCCACATCGATGACACCGTTGCGATACGATGATACGACCGTCGATTTGTGCAGAGCAGGCTTTCGGGTCTCACCCACAGGCTTTGGGCATCATTATCATCAAGGATCTCCCGGCTGTCTACCCGAGATACCGAGAATCCTTGCTCAAGCATGCATACAAGTTTGCCCACCTGCCAGAGGAGACCAAAGAACGATACACCGATCCTGGGAGCTTGTATAGGTAAGTCGCGACTCGGAGCCTGAGAACTTACGAGCGATCACTGAAGTTGATGATCATGAAGCTTCGGATGGTCACATGGAAAGGTAAGAGCCTTTTTGGTATTCCTAGATCATAACCCGAATGATCTCCATTAT
>JBBPNX010000398.1:0-21147 GCA_038091155.1 Harrya chromipes | reverse complement strand
CTGCGCAATTCAGCGTACTTCTAAGACTCCACTCGGTGTGAGACTTCTCCCTAACGGTCGAAGACCCTCAGCATCGCGGATCAAGGCCCTCTTCCTAACGGACGTCGCTGCCTTCGGATCCAGTTCTTG
Source organism: Harrya chromipes (assembly GCA_038091155.1). Taxonomy (NCBI): domain Eukaryota; kingdom Fungi; phylum Basidiomycota; class Agaricomycetes; order Boletales; family Boletaceae; genus Harrya; species Harrya chromipes. The sequence goes on along the minus strand of JBBPNX010000398.1, from coordinate 21,018 downwards.
ATTCCTAGCTCGAAGGCGTGGGTGAGACATCGCCGCCTAAGAGTTAGTTGGCATAGAGTCTAGTGATTGTACGCTCACGCGTAACACTGCTCTCCCAATTACCTTGTATACTTAGCGGGACTCTGTCCCTATCTTCAGACTTCTCCCAAAATTCCTATCTCCCCTTTTAGATCTATTCTTCAAACAGATGCTCTGACTCCTTGTCATCCTCTCGTATGACTTGTGCCCCTTTTCTTCCCCAGTATAAATACCCAGCGCATGTACAATAGTTCCCCAGCTAGTTCTAAGCAATACCAGTGTGGTTATCCAGTTCATTCCAAACAGCTCTCTGTTTGAGACCTCAGACGCTAGGTTCGACCTCTTGCCTTATTAGAATGTCTGGTTCATTTGGGTTTTGCCCCTATCTCAGCCAATACTCACCTTCGTGGGTTTGACCTCAGTTACCAAGGACTCCATTTGACTATAGCTACAACTTTGGTATACTCAAACTGCAAACGGAGGACCTCTCAAACTTCTGGACCCCGGACACCCCGCTGAGCATAACATCATCAGACATCTCACTAATTTGTGGTTACCTTTCTGAGTCTAAGGAATTTCAGTCACTCACAAAGCTAGAATATTTTGTATACAATTGACATCCATATGCTTTCAACATGGATTTAGACAGTTTGGCTCACCCTCCCACTTCTTCTCAAGATGGGTTGCAACTCAACTTGGTGCCATCAAACTACCATCACCATCATTTGTCACTGCTTCTGATGGACTCATAAAGTATCTGGTATTTTCTGGTGTGTGCACACCACCTCTAGCAAATGCTTTTCTTCCTGACCTGTTTCCTCACCTCTTGGTCCTTTTCCCTGAACCTTGATGGCAGTGCACTCATTCCAAACCACTCACCTCCTTCCTCCTCAGGATGTCCCATAGTGTTGGGGGATGTGCCTTGTGCAGCTGTTTTACTTCAAGTTGATTCATTTGGAGCCATGTTTGGTGAGTTCACCTCATGTCTGAAACAACCCTAAACCCACCAGGGATCTAGAATCGCTGTGAAGGGGTGTGAATGGAAAGGACCAAGTGGCTTGTCCTAGGTAGCAATGAAGGAAAAAACCCAAGAGAACTTTACTGAAGTTCCTTGAGTGATGTATTCATACTATATATACTATACAGGTGTTTGTAGCTATTTGTACATACAAGATAAGAGGGATTAAGGCCATTGGCTGATAGAGATGCATGAGTAAGCAAAGATAAGAGAAATATACACTATTGGATGATAAGAGAACATGTGTAAGGCATGAGGTATGATGTCATAGATAAGAGATAAGAGTCTAGACCTGCTTAGTCAGCAAGTCACGTGACTTGGGCGACATGAAATTTGAGAGCGACAAAAGTTGTTAAAGATAGAAGCGATCATAGGGATTGAATGTCAATGGAAAAAGTACATTTGTAACAGTGTCCACCTCTTGGCTGGTTATATTGATGTTGACATAGTATGTTTTTTGTCTCAATGTGCTCATCTCCACCACTTCTAAGGCATTCCAGTTGAATGTGTGGTACAACCACTTTACTGTCCTGTTAGAGTCCATACAACTCCAGAACTCTGGAGTTGAAGCATTTGGATGGGATTTGGCTTCAGCTTATGTGCTGTGCCCTTGTCACAGTCAGTCCCAGATTTGTGGAGGATCAGAGGTCAGAGGTCAAGTGACTTTAACACATGAAGTGAAGTCGAGAAGGAGAAAGACCATCAAGGTCTTCAGAGTAACTCAGAGTGAGTAGTAGGATAAAACTAATATTTAGACTGAAGAAATACAACAAAGTATCTACAGTTTATATACTCGGAGGAAATAGGAGATTAGTAATGGAGTACAGGAATGAGTATGACAGAGATGACAAATGATGAGTGAGATGGATAGTTGGAATAGTATATAACCTAAGTGGAGTTAGATAACAAAGAAGCTGGAGCTGTGCTACTAAGCGAGACACAGGAATGAAATGTAAACTAATACAAGAGGAAACTGAGATGAAAGGAGGAATGTAACAGAAGTCCAGAGTCTTGGAGTTGTGTCCTGAGAGAGAATGATTCAGAGTTCATGTCTATGAGAGGTGGAGTTGCATCTGGAGGAATTGGAGTTGGAACAGATATGACATGTCCACTTTGCTGTCTGGGCCATCTAGAGGGTTTGTGTTACACAAGAGTGTACAATCACTAGATGTGAAAGTGGCTTAGCTATCAGGCAGCAATGACTCACCCACACGTTAGGATAACAAGAGAGAACTTGGCTTAGAGTAGCGATGTCTCTTAGAAAGAGGACTCTATCTGACAATAGTGAAGGTCTTCAACTGTTAGGGAGAAGTCCTTAATTGCACAGAACTAGTTAAGGAAACAGAGTACAGAGGAGTACAGCTTTTATATGTAAGAGACCATGGATAAAAGGGGAAACTGCTGGATATAGAATATGTCCAGAAGGAGAAACTGAAGTCCATACAGAAGCAGAATGAAGAATGTCCAAAAGGGATCATCTGAGATGGGAAGTACAGAGAGCCACATATAAAAAAGGAAACATATGTAAAGAGCAAGAGAATCTGTGGTACCCATAAGGGGAAGCAGGAAGCCACGTCCAACTAGAGCCATTGGTCAGAATTTCTCTCAAACCAACCTCCTGTTATTGAAGAGGGAATCAAGTGGTCCACATTGGACCATGTGAAGTAAGAATCTAAAGTAGGAAAACTATTACATAAGAGTGTGTGATAGGGAGAAAAAGAAAGATAAAAAGTATACCATCTGATTCCTCTAGTAGGACTGCTGATAGCCAATTGTCTATAAGACATAGTGTGGGTATACCCTGGGGTATCTGAGGCCATACCTATACCCATACCCACAAAATACCCACACCCACAATTGTGGGTATACCTCATGTACCCCCACCTAAATAGTATTTTAAGTGTGCTCTTTTTAAAACTGTCTGACCTGGTTTTTGACATGAAAATCAGACTTGGTAATGTAGACATGGAATGTAATGATGGTGTGTAACTACCTATTGACATTTATGTCAAGGTCGTCTGCCCAGAAATGGACAAGATATAAGCATTCTCATGTCATATTGATACCTAGAGATCTGCATAGGTGAACCCATGGGTGCCTCTCATGGGTGTATGGGTCCACACTCATCATGGGTTAACCCATGGGTCTCAACTAAAGAAAGACAAAGATATTAGAAAAGTGACATGCTTCCCAGAAAAGCTTATTGTTACGATTTTCAAAGACTTTAACCTAACTTAACCCCTTACCCTAACTTATAGTTCCCTTTATAGATACTGGCCTAGATTCCATTTGGCCAGATCGATCCAGACCCGGTTACTTCGGCTTCTATCTTTACCGGTTCGCTCTCACACTATGTCATACTTCTAATAAGCTCCCTTTACGCCATTGACTACTATTATTGTTATCTCACACGTGTACAACATGCATCCACCTCATGGACGATTAGTCATCACTGTAGCCATAGTATATAAACCCTCATGTATCGTAGTCTTTCCCTCAGTCATATTCATTTGGATTCACGGTGAAAGCCTGGTCTAACTGACTACAAGTCCTCTCTCATCTATCATCCAACCTTACTCTTGTGTGTGGGTCTTGACGTGATCCGCGAAACAGTCCTTGTTTGAGTGGTTCTTACACTTATAGCTCGCCCATTTCCAGGTCAAATGTTAGAGTCGTACAACTCCAGGTTGCCAACTCCGGAACTCCAGAGTTGAAGCATTCAGACAGGACTCGGCTTCAGCTTATGTGCTGCGCCCTTGTCACAGTTGGTCCCAGATTTATGGAGGGTCAGAGGTCAGAGGTCGGAGTGACTAACACATGAAGTGTAGTTCGAGTTGAGAGGAGAGAAGACCATCAAGGTCTTATCAGAAGAACTCGGAGATGAGTCATAGGGAAAACTAATATTCAGACTAAGGAGATACAATGAAGTATCTAAGGTTTATATACTTGGAGGAAAGTGGAGATTAGTAACGGAGTACAGGAATGAGTAAGACAGAGATGACTGAATGATGACTGAGACGGATATTTGGAATAGTACATAATCAGAGTGGAGATGGATAACGAAGAAGCCGGAGCTGTGCTACTAAGCGAGACACAGGAATGAAATGTAGACTAATACAAAAGGAGGAAAGGAGAAACATAACTGAAGTCTGGAGTCTCAGAGTTGCGTCCTGAGGGAGAACGATCCAGAGTTCATGTCTAAGAGAGTTGGAGTTATGTCCGGAGGCATCAGAGTTGGGACAGATATGACATCAAATAACTTTACCAAAGGGTCATTGGGTAGCTATGAGTCCCTACTACATTACCCCCCACTAAAGCTAACCCTGATTCCCATGGTAAGAAAAGCACATTTAAAACCATGATCATCTGACATGATGTCACATTTTTAAATCAAATATGGCCAGAATCTGTCAGATAAAATCAGACATCAGCAGCATCTGCATTGTCTGCATTGTCTGTGTCAGACAAAGCAGACAAAGTAGATGGTTTGTAACTTTCCTAATAGGGTGTGATCAGGGGATGAGAATTTGAAGAAAAGAGTGAATTTAATTTGATGAGAGTATTGTCAAGGCTTGGTTTGGTGAGGGTTAGTACTGTTGAGGATGAGATTAATAAGATTTGATAAGGTTTAGTATTGTTCAGGCTTCAAGTTGATTTAACAAGGTAACAAGGTTTAGTACTGTTCAAGTTGAGGCTTATGTTGATAAGGTTTAGATCAATTGTGTCATGGGTTGATTGGGTGCCTCCATGACAACCCACACCCATACCCATGACCTATGATGGGTTAGTATACCCCACAGATTTTGTTTCTTCAGTGTAAGTAGGACCCAAACAGCCTATGCTGCAAGCAAGACTAAGAACAAGACAAGACAAGAACAAAGGGAAAAAACTATAGTACAAGAACAAAGTGAAATGTAACAATAAATACATAAAAACTACTGTAATTGGCCAAAAAGAAAATCATATGATAATACAACATGAGGTCCAATAGTACCAATCCATTATATAACAACTACCAAGATCTGTTATACAAGCCTGACAGTAACCACAATACTAGTATCAATCAAGGGCTTGTACTGGAACAACAGCAGCCTAGAGTTATAGCTGTCATGGGAATGCAACTTGTACAGTTCTATTTTGTAAGGGCATCCCATAGAGCAAATAATAGGCAGATTGGAAGAGAGGTGGTGGAAGTTCTTCATGGTTTGCATACCGACAAAACACAAACATCTTGAAGTTGAAGACCTCATTATGTGTAGGATTGATGCCAAATGGTGATACCAGTAGGAACCAGAGGGACACATGAAGGGTGATTAAGATGCTGGTATACACCATCTCAGCTACAATTTAAGAAATAGCCAGTTTAAAAAGACAAACCCAAATATTATAGTGACTTACTTTGATTTTCAATTACCAAGTTTCTTCCTGAGGCTGAAATGATTACAATAAGCAACCCACCATAAACCTGCTCATAGAAATTCTTCCGTGCTTGTTCAGCTGCCTCATCTCCACCTACAATTTGCTGATACCCGCCAAAGATTATACCAAGAAGAGAGGTAGACATCAACACCAAAAAGGCACCCAAGGCTTGGAGAAAAGAAATCCCTGAGATGGAGTAGAGGGCAAAGGTTGGCAAAAAATGGACTATGACAAGCAACACTACTGCATCAACAACATGGTGGCCAACAGGGATAAGTTGTTGGGGTCCAGGAGGAAGTTGAGGTTCCATGTTGAGAGAGGAAAAGAACCCTGCCTGTTGGATCTGTCCAAACTGCCTCTTCATGTTCATCCACAAGGAAAAGCCAAGGATGGTTGTGGACATGGTTCCACAGAGTGTAAATACACTTCTGATCAGCAAACCAGACTCCTGTAAGTCCAAGTTTCCTATAACAAGTCAAGAGCCCTAATAAATAGGAGGGAGATATGCCAGTGAACAACACATACCACCTAGTCCACATCTGAACATCCATAGGGCAATGATACAAGTGGTGTTTGCCAACATTGAACCAACAAAATCATCAGGAGAGATAGGAGTAAAAGTTGTGGATGTGGATGATGGCCAGAATGTGATCAATAGAGCAAAAAGTAGACCAATGAATGCTGTGGTGAATCCCAAAACACCCATGATGGATACACAAAGAGACCAGTAAAAGTTGAAAACATTGGATTCAAGGGGCAACCTTAGATGAAAGGCATGCAGAGAATAGAGTGCAAAGAGGGTTATGTAGTGTTGGAGAAAAGAGTTGACAAGCATAATGATTGCTGTCTTGATAGTATTGATGAGGTTTGTCATTTTTGGTGTGCCAGCAATGGAGGATGGATCGAAGTTGAAGAATAGGAGCTTGCCATTGGGAGTGATTCATGTCACGCCGTGACATGCTCAAGCCCACTCACGAACCCCCGATTGCGAACTTCTGACGCCCTCTCAAACCCCCCTAAAGGGTACAGGAATTTATGGGTAGGCTACTTGTCGAAAATTTTACGTGCAGCCTCAGCTGATACTCCAGATCGACAGCCCCCTCATCTTCTTTTGTGACATCTCAATCTTCGAGGGCATCCACGACGAAGGCAGGATGTATGGCGCGTACGCAAAGACAGTAATGCTTCTGTATCCTCCGTTCCCATATCCGCTGGACACTCGACCCCCCCAAGCTCTGTGAGCGAAGTGGCCCCACGGCAGAGTGGCTGCCAGCGGCCGGGCCCATCAGCGACGCAGATGCGCCGAGCAATCAGCGGGGATCGTTACTTGGGACACAATGCGAGAGCGAGAATGTCATCTTGGACCCACTCCGACCTTTTTTGCGTTCCCAAGCTTTCTTCCACTGCCTCGTCGACAGTGCGGTGCGGTACCTTCCAGTCCAAAGGTCGACTCCACGACGCGTCCACTCCACGACTCGGATACTGAATCGAATTCGTCATTTATGCACCGAGCAGGCATCTCGCTTGCTTCCTTCGCCATGCTTCCACCAAAAAGTGTGCCCAGGCCACCCACTCTTAGTTCACGCGATCTCATCACGACCAAGTCTCCCCAACCTCAACCCTTCCCCGAAGGTGGAACGCTAGATCATAGTGGTGGGATTAGCGAACGGGAAGAGGTGGTATCAAACAAGAATCATCATACGCTCAGACAAGAATCTGTTTCTTCCGCGTCTTCTCTGTCGCCTTCCGAAGTTTTGAATAGGTCACCACATCTATTTTCCACTACGCGCGCACTCAACGTGGGTACAGGCCAGCGTTCAGATTACGATTCGGATGAGTTGACAGCGAGTCGGAAAGTACGACTGAACCGAAAACCAGTGTCTCCCATGGCACTAGCCTCGCGATCATCCCGCTTGCCTTGGAATGCGTTGCCCTCGGGTGGAGGACATGGTTTTGGGCATCCACTGTCGAACGGGAATGTGTCAGCGGAGGAGACGGCATCCAAGTACAGGTGGATGCATTTCGAAGAACGCACGGCTTCTACGACGACCTGCCACGACAGTGTTTGATTCACCCACAACAATCGGGTCACTGCCAACCCTGCGTACGCCGCTCATGCCGGCTATCCCTAGTCCAGGTGTGATCCGTATCATCAACGGTGGACACGTCGGCACCAGTTCAATATCGACACTGAGCGAGGCCAGCGAGGTAAACGTGACCCCGGCCCCCTTGAACCCCCCACACAAAGTAGATTTGGTCTACATAAGAAGACGCCACCGCTCCATGTGCAGAAAACCTCATCCGACGACGATTCGGACGAGGGGAAGACGTCCATCTCAGCGCTGGAACCAAAGGCATCGGAACTCTCCTTGCCAGAATCGGTGGATTGGACTCCTTTGGGGAAAGCCCCCGTGAGACTACGCTCGAAACGACACGTGTCGCGACCTACCCATTTGCGTTTGCGACCCGTAGGGACGGTGAGCAATCAGCAGACGCCAAGTCCAAAACCGCGAAGCTTGGCACCCGAACATTCGACAGAATATGACCCAGCGATGACGCCAAGGATGGAGGACTATTCGAGAGGGAACGGGAAGGAAGAATATTTCGAGGAGGGTGGCAGGGGCATGGTGCCGTCGAAGTCGCCGGTTGGGCGCAAGGTGTCCAAGGGGGGAAGGTGAGGAAGGTACCAACAGAGGGGAGGGATAATGGTGCCGAGGGGGACGATGAAGGGTATGACGACTTGTTGAGCGCGTATGAGAGCGAGGAGGGGAGTCGAGAATGCTAGTGAGCGTAAGTAGACGACAAGATCCACGATGGGTGCAAACAAGATTGCGATTCAGATATCGTGCATCTGATATACATAGCACACATAGGATTCAAGACAGTTGTGCAACTTGAAGGCAGAGAGAACGACTTTCACGAGGGTTATTGAACAGAAAATTCCTTCATTCGTATCACGCGTCCGCCCAGATGGTTGCAGCCAGATCCTTGACGAGCCGTAACTTTTTCTTCATGTTGTCTGCTGCGAGCAAGTTGCCCTCTTCGTGTGACGCGAATCCGCATTGGGGGGAGACGCAGATGCGCTGTAACGCTTCCTCCACAGTCTCGCCCGTACCGCTCGCGACGATCCGGGCAGCTTCAAACACGCGCTCCCGAAGGGTGGCCTTGTCTTCGAGCTCGGGGAATTTACTGGTGATAAGACCTAAAACGAGGGATTTGTGCTTAGGAAGGTGTTTCAGGGGTTCAAAGGTGCCTACATGCGTTGCGATCAACGTCGCGAACAACCAAACAGAAAATGGAAAAGAGGTGGAGAAGGACAAAAACACGCACCGGCACGCTCAGTGTCATACTTGAGGTAATAGCAATCCACGTTCACCTCATTGAATAACTTGATAGCGATCGCATCATATCCTCCTTGCGAGAAATGGATCGAGTGCCTAAAGTTGCCTCGGCAGAGGTGCAGGCCAATCGTCATGTCCTGGGGACGCGTCGCGAGGTAGTTGTTGTACAGCCGGATGTACGCGTCGAGGAGGGTCTCGGGATCCCCGCCTTCGTCGCAGATGCCCTTGAGCATCGAGACGTTGCAAAAGTAGACGAGGAGGGGGCCGTCAATCTGGACGTTTCGGCAGCCTACGGCATATAGGGCCTTGAGTTTTTGTCGGTAGGCGGCGGCGATATCGTTGAAATAGTCTTCACGATCGGCATACACTCCAGGCGTAAACGCGTGCTCTCCTGGTCATCCGGGTGAATTGGCGCGATGCACTGGTGCACAGGAAGATGAATACTCACCGTGACGCAGATGGAACCACTCAGGGGACGCCAGGGTCATCTTGATATTCTTGACTTCGTCAGGGTGAAGGAATTGCTTGAGCCCCTCGATTTGAGGAACATAGCCAGATTTGACATATTTGATCTTGCCAGTGCAAATCCGCGTAGAAGGTGGCGTGGTAACTGGAGTATAGCAAATACTTATGTCAGTATGGTTTAGTGTGGATTCTCAGGGTGTTGCCTTACTATCGGCAACGAAAGCACGGATGTCGGGAACATAGAGCTATCAACATAATTAAAGATCAGCCATGCGGAATAGAGGATCTGCCTCGTGGCTTGAAAATATCCAGAGGCGGATTCGGGACCTCTTTGATGAGATATCAGCCTCGGTCTTCTCCCGAAGTATAGATCAACCACCCCACCTTCGAAGCCCTCTAGATACTCGAAGAATCCATCATAGAACCTTGAGTCGTATTCATGTGATCAGCTGCTGACCGTGTTGGTCAAAACGATGCATACATGTGACGCCTGGATGGGGATGTCAATATGATATACAATCAGGCAATGATCTGCTCACTGACCTGTATTCGCCATCCGTGAAGCTTTTGATGCCAACTTCCCGCTGGATGTTGACTGCCTCTAGAATAGCCCGATCTTCAAGCTGCCGGAGTTGCTCCTGAGTGACCTCTTTCTTGTCAAGCTTTCTTCGTGCCTCGAGGAGGTAGTCTGGACGGAGGAAGGAGCCAACATGCTCTACACGGAAAGGGGGGTATAGCTTAGACGCCATGTTCAGAGGAATGAGTGGACGATAGCTTGAGCGAGAAATCAAGTATCTATAGTCCGGAAAACAAACCTGCTGGGTACTTGATAAGACACTCGAAACTCGGGCTGGCGCCGAGTATAAATGACCCATGTGGCAGATCGTTCAAGAGAAATGGGGTCATGAGTCTGGTAAGGCGGGGACCTACTCCAATCTAGTCCAGTTTCGTCCAATGAGCGGTCCTCAGACATGACCTTGCAAAGTTAATTCATCTATCCACTCATGACACATTCCTGAAATGTGACCACATAAACAAGTCAGCAGACGCAGATTGCCATGGTTTGCATCAAAATACTTACGTCGCCGGCGAATGATGAGCCCATTTGAATATTTGAATGAATTTGAGCCTGCAAGACGGCATAGAAAATTCTTTCCGAAATCCCGGTGAGTCACGACGGTATTGATATGTACTGTAAGACACACACAAGGTTCGCGCGGACACCGAAGTGGGTGAATTGCGGCCATGGATGTGGCGAGATGACTGTATATGGGAATGGGAGTGCATCTATTGGAGGGAAGAGCAATGGAAGCGAAGAATCTACTGTTACTCGGGAGCGAGCTTTCATCGTTGATATCGCGGCGGGAATCGGTACCGATTGCAATATTGGTAGAACTGATTCGGATAGATGACCGTTCCCCTGCAATGGACCAGAGAAAATATTAATTCCGAGAATGTCGGTGTCGATGTCGAGGTCAAGATCGAGATGATCAAGGTGAGAAAACAAGCTATGAATGAAAGAACAGTTCAATGATGAACTGGGAAGGAAACAGGACACAACAAACCGTCTTCCCTCGGGGCGAACAGGGCCCAAGTTGGGATTCGTTGGGGGTGTAAGCTCTGCCGCCTCCGCTGATGTTTGGATACTATACCAACGTTGAAGACAACCGTTTCGAACTTTTGAGAGTGAGGGTTATATGCAGAGAGCTGGCGAGGATCAAACTTAGCCCGATGCAATAAACGCAATGAGGAAAGAGAGTACTTGATATGAGGAGTGGTGAAGAGTCATGCCCATTGTATGACATGGTCTGTTACCGACTCGAAGAGATTGATTGGATGATTGCAACGAGGATGAGAGCTGCCCACGAGACGAAGAGCCAACGTTTGTTGTGCGTTGGCCCATGCGCAGGTTCTGTTCGTGTGAATACCTGCGATATTGCACAAACCATAGCCTAGAAAGTTTCGTTGTCAAGACTGGACAGAATTCTAAGTGCTTCATGGAAGTCGCGAATGAAATATTTTACATTTGAACAGCCCCTGGACCCTATATTGGCGCTCGCGTGTCAGACACTGTTTTTATTTATTCACTTACTTGGATTGCCGTTACATGCACCAATTTTACTACAGGAATGAGTATTGAGACTGGCTAGATGGATAAGGTCTGTTACGCGGAGAGAACAATTTCGTTCAGTCTGAGTATTGTGGTAAGGATATGAAACAGCGTGAATGGTTGAGCGTACTTTGCGGGAGCACGCACCACGACTTGAACTTCGTTGGGAGTGATGTTTCGCATGTTATAGATTTTGGAAACCGCTTTGAGTCAAATGGGACGGGGCGCTTGAAGATAGTGATCGTGAGGACCATTTGGATGACACTGTTAATATCGAGAAAGTAGTCAGAGAGGTTTTTGATAACAGAATTGCCGTTTTCTTGTTGTCTCACGTAGCACGGCTCAAATCCAGACAATCTGTTTTTCTCTGTGACGACGTCACGACGTAGGTGATGCTTAACGGTTCCCGTGATCAGCCATCGTTCGTCCCCGTTGCCGGTCCGCCACGAAGGAAGTGAGACGTTACATATTTCGTACGATTCGAGTAACACAGCGGGCGGCGTGTCCGTTGGAAGAGTCCTGATGCAGATTGTTCGAGAAGTGTGAAGTGGGGCATACCGACTCGCATACACGCACACAGGCCTCCGTCTCGGTGCCACGTCGTTGGCTCGTTGCACGTCATGGGAGGGAGGAAGGCATGTACGCCTGTGTGCAACAACGCAGGCGAATCATTGTGACCGCAAGGTCTCGCGAGAGGCCTATCAAGGCTATTATGAATGGAGCACGTGACGGGGGCTACATTGCATCGTTAGCTCCACCCACAAGTGTTCTTTAGTTATTCATGGAACTTTTCAGTTGACTGACCCATGTTGAAAATCTGGACATCCCAAGGTCATATGTCGAACACAAGGACGGCTTTGCCTGCTGCAATTCCTAGACTTCCCACCCACCGTATTACCGCTCGGCGGTCCCCGCCTATAAGTATGGTGCAGAGAACTTGGAACGCTCTTGAGGGTTCCCCAGGCTAGTGATGAATTTTCTTGCTTTTCTTTTGCTGCCTCTCTCGGCCAAGCTCTCTTTAGCATCCGTCGTTCAACCCGGTGCACGTCAGGCGACCGCGGTAACCAGCGCACCCTCTGTTCCCGCGCCCACTGCTGCATACCCCACTGTCCCGGCAGCTAGCCCCACTGTCACTCTCCCACCTGTCGGGTCCATCCCAGAAGACTTTTCTTCTCAAGGATGGGAGGATCTATGGAGTCTAGTTGGTAACTTTTACTTTGCAAGCGTTCTCCTTGTAATTATTCTCGTAGGTGGGGCCTGTCGAGCCGCCACCGTTCACGACAACGCGTGAGCCATCTCTGCCGATCCCGGTTCCCTCTGCGCCGCCTCCACTCTATCCTACTTGGTATGCACCACAGCCATCTTTAATCTTCCCAAACCTTTCGCTGCCAGAGGGTTTTATTTTTGGTGTTGCCACGAGTGCGTACCAAGTCGAGGGTGCCGTAAAAATGGATGGAAAGGGACCCTCAGCGTGGGATTGGGCATCCAGACAACCAAATTTTGTCCAAGACAATACCACCGGTAGGTGATTCTATATTTCGTGATCTGTAAGCTTGACTCAGTATCTCGCCGGGCAGCTGATATCGCAGATCTGTTTTACTATCTGTACAAAGAAGACGCAGCCCGTGCTGCTGCTATCGGTGTTACTGCGCATTCATTCTCGTAAGGGTTTCGTTCGACCAACAGCATTTGCACGCGAGTTAACTGACCGTGCACAGCATCGCATGGACCCGTATATATCCTTTCGGCGTGGCTGGATCACCCCTGAACCAACTAGGAATTGATCATTATTCGGACCGTTCGTGCTTGTCAGTGATGTTGATGATATAATTAGCTCACTGACATCACTTAGTTATCGACTACCACTGGTCAGTTGGCGTCGAGCCTGTTGTGACCCTCTGTCAGCCAGAAATATTCACATCACTCGCTCGATAAAGCTTACATTTATTTATAGACCATTGGGACACCCCTCTAGCACTAAATGCGTACTACGGAGGGTTCACATCCCCTCGGATTGTGGACGACTTTGTCAAGTGAGTGTTGTATATCTGAAACTCAAAACATGTTTGTGAACCGTTCGGTATCAGTTATGCAAAAACTGTTTTCCAGGCATACAACGGGCGTGTAAAGAGATGGATTACCTTCAACGAACCTAGCGTGTCCTGCGGGTTTATAGCGCAATACCCATTCAGTGCGTATACATTTCTTGACAACGCATATTGCTAAATCGGCGTAGACGTTTCTTTGGCTCCTGGTGTCAATTCCTCGATGGCTCCCTACCAGTGTGCATATTATCTCTGTGCGTGTCTGGAGAGGGTAGAGACTTCCGTAGACTGACTATTTATATAGTAAAGGCCCATGCGGGTGCCGTCAAAGCTTTCCGTGAAATGGGTATCGAAGGAGAAATAGCATACAAAAACAATGATTGGATGTAGGTCCCACCAGTACCCATATCAAGCGTACATCACCTCATCCGCGTACACAAGTGGACTCCCTTGGCGGGCGAACAACACCGATGACATGGAGGGCGTCGAACGCCATGCTGCCTTTGGAATCGGAATGTTTGCCAACCCTGTCTACGTGAATGGTGACTGGCCCCAGATCGTGAAGGATACACTCTCAGAGAGTTACCTGCCAAGGTTTACCGAGGAGGAGATGGCCGACCTCAAAGGTGCGTGGAACGTACATTCGTGCTCCTCGCACTCTACGTATATTGCCTTGATGATGTACGCTCCCATCAGGGTCCGCGGACTTTTTTGCCATTGACGCGTATTCCTCGCAATACGTTGCAGCCCCGCCCTCTGGTATTGCCGCTTGCCAAGCAAACATGTCCGATCCCGCCTGGCCTGCCTGCAATACTGGTATGCTGTACGATTACAATGCAGGATGGTCAGTCGGACCAAACCCAGATCCCGCCAGTGCTTCATGGCTTCAGGCCACGCCACAAATGTTGAGAGGGTACCTCCGCGGCATCGCAGAGCGGTGGCCAAGCCCCAAGATGGTGTGTACCTCCTCCGTACTTGTCGGGGATACCGATTCATGAACGACGCAGTACATTTCCGAGTTTGGCTTCGACGAACCGTTTGAGAACATGCGCACGGAAATGTACCAGATCACGGAGGATTGTATTACCACGAGTACGTCGCCCTCGTGCTTGTATGCGTCTCGATAGACTTGTCGATGGTCTCACATGCTATCTAGACTATTTCATGACCAACCTCGGAGAGGCGCTGTTGGCCATCCACGAAGACGGTATCCCGCTCATGGGAGCGTTCTCATGGGGTATGCATCTGTTGTCGTCACCTGAAACGGGCTGACAACTCGATTCGACGCAGGTCTGATGGATAACGTGGAGTGGAACTATGGCATCGAGCCCAAGTACGGACGTTGCCGTTTCTCAACGACACGCGATTCGACTCATCTCTGATTGTCTAGGTTCGGGATACAACACGTCAACTACACGACGCTCGAGAGGACCTACAAGCGGTCTGCCTATGCGTTGTGTGCGTCGATCTCTCTTATGGTGTTCGTTGCGTGTGATGCTGACGGTTGCTTGCTTTGACCTCGGGCGGGAATATCAATAGCGGAATTCTATGCTTCGCATGGGATTATGAACGTGAACGTGACAAAGATTTGAAAAAGCGAGGTGAAGTGGGGTTGTGAAAACTTGACCAAAATCGGTCCCGCGCGTAGATACGCGTTGTTGTGAATTTAAATGAATATCTTTACTGGCAGTCTTGATCGTCGTCGAGCCATCTCTCTGCGCACGCCTTCGCAGCACCCTCAGTGTCCATGATCGCCAGCCTTGCTCTATCGAGACGGACGTGTATATTCTGTCGTTGGTAACCGTACAAAACTGTCGAGCAGACGAAATAACCTACAAATATTGTGACAACAAAGCGAGACTGTACACTAGTAACAACCACATGCCCAATGATTCAAACACGACATACCCCCGTATCACATATTAGTATTCACAAAGTGGCGCATGTCGAGCACGCCACCGTCGACGATCAACGCACCCCTTTGCCGATCGTGTTTTTATATCGTATCTTCAAGAGGGTGGGTAAGTCGTTTGAAACCGAGGGGTGAAGCATATCTCGCGAACCCAACCATCTAACACCTCGTCTATCTCTTGCGTTTGCTCTTATTGCCCGCTATCGAAGCCGTCGGAGAGGCCGTCGTACCTCCTTGCGGTTCCTGTGGTGCAAACATGTGTACGCCGTCCATGATGACATCCGACTTGCGCTTTCTTCCGCGTGCCCCTGTCCCTGTCCCGGACCCCGAACCCACGCCCACACCAACGCCAGCGCCAAGAGGAACCTTGAACGCATGCGAGCCATGCAATGGAGGCACCCCATCCTGCGACGCCATATCATCCAAAAACGCGTGCAGCTGCTCCGACGACGCGCTCCCAATCTTGGACGAATCCGACACCTTGGGTACAACCGACGGGTCGAGCCTCTCCGCCAGCTTGTCCAGGTCGCCGTCCTCCTCACTGGCACGCGGCATGTCCATCAGGAACGAGTCAAAGTCAAAGTCTTGCCCGGCACCGATGTTGACAGGTGGGAACATGTCCACGTCACTCGGGGGTGGTGGTGGGGCGGACGCGCCTCCTCCACCACCCATGCCAGGGGGGGGTTCAACAGGAGGTATACTCGAATCGAGCGAGGTGGAGTCGATGCCGAGACTCTGGATGAGCGACTGTATGCTCGTTTGCAGCTCGTCAACATCATTGTTGATCTCCGCGGTATTTTTGTACGTCTTTTGAAGTCGCTCGTCTTCCTGTTGGAGTGCGTACGGATCCGAATCTGACGGGCCGTCGAGAAGCGAAAGCGTGAATGGTGATAATGCGTTGGCAGGCGTGTAATCAAACGTTTGGGGTAATCTTCCTGGCGCTGTAGCATTCGGTTGAACATTTCCCGTGCCTTGATCGATGCCAGGAGTGTACTGTTGAGGATTATTATTATATGGCGATGGGGCGATAAGATGTTGCAGGTGATATGGATGACCTGGTGGTGGTAACACCTCGGGAACAATGGACTGAGAAGCAAGTGCCGCAAGGAGTTTTTGCATTTGTGCTGGCGAACTGAGGACAGAGGTGAGAGCTGTTTGTACGATGTGGTCGTTATTTGCTTGTGTGGGTGTAGGTGGCGTAGCCGTAGAGCTCGAGAATGGTGTAGTACTCGTTGCGTTTGGCGGCGGGGCGCTGGTCGCTGGTTGCGCTTCTTGTGTAGCGGGACGCGGCCCCGCTGTGTTTGGTGTTTGGGCGTCGGGGAAGCTAGATTCAACAGAAGCAAACCTGGTCATAAACGGCTCCGAAGGCGCGACAGAAGGTGTATCCAGTGACCTAAAGAGATCTAAAGTTTGAGATCAGTACCGTAAAAAAAACGAAATCCCCCAAGGAAACGCACCCGCTGAATTCGTCGATCGTGCACTTTCCAAACTCGACCTAGAGTCCTCTTCTGAACCCCCGTTCGCTTCCATCTTTGCTCCAATCCGTCCATCTGCAATCATCAGTCTCTGAGGCTTCCTCGACACGACAGCGTGTGACGCATCCTCATCCTTTCTCATCCGGTCGTCCCCATGCCCAAACACGCTCGCCAAAAACTTGAGAATCCGGTTGATAGTATCCTGATGCTTTTTATGCCTCTCCCTCGCCGCCATCGCCTCCTGCCAAAGATGCTGATTCGAGCTCTTCAACTCGTTCAAGTCGGCGGAGATGGCCGCCTGATGCCGCTTAATTACCTGTATCCCATTCACAATCGAGTTGATATCCAACAGTTGATTCGCAGACAAGGGCCCCACCGCCCCACCCCCCGCCGCGTCCTTCCCTGCAGCCGGTGCAGCGTGCACGTCGTCGCCCGTCGTCGCTGCCTGCTTCTTGCGCTGTATGAGACACAGCAAGTCCGGTTGACCCCGCAAAAAGTGTGGGTGTTCGAAATTCCAGAACTCGGTGTCCGAGTCGGCACGAAGGACGCCTTGTTGGAGATGAGGGATCTTGTGGAAGCCATACATGTTGAGTTGGCGGACAAAAGAACTAAAGTTCTTGTGCTTGAACCAGCGTCCGAGAACTTCGCTCGCAAATCGCTCTTGGTCGAGAACTGGGATAACAAATGACAACATGGAGAGTTAGTCGCCAGATTGGCGCGTAAGGTGACAACGAGTGCCCACCAAAGAAGGAGTCGCCTGTATCAGACCATCTTATGAGATCTTGGTCGGCGGGGTCGTTGACCATCCTATCGAGTGCCGAGCGAATGAATAGATGAGCAAATCACGAACCCCTAGGCAAAGATTAGATCAGTGGTAGACACGTACTCGTATAGTTTTTGCAGGAAAGCAGGCACAAGTTGTCTGGCTGGTCTGTTCAAGTGGGATGAGCTGCCTCTAGGTGCCACTGTAAGTGACATTTGCTGGTCGGTGACAGCGGCCATCGTCGAGGTCGTTGTCGAGGTCAACGTTGATGTTCAAGAGGAGTTTGACGTGGAGAACACAGCACGTCTAAGAGGTAAAGCAAACAATTTAAAACGTAAAAATAATTCATTCCCTCTACAAACCCTAACCCCGTTTAGGCTAATCAATTGCGTCATTACGTCTAGCCAAATTGGCGGACTCCGGGCGAGGCGGCCAAGCACAGTAGTACAGGAGAATACACTAAACCATGCAGCTAATATCGTACCTCATTCTATACATCCCACCATCTCCATCTTCTTGGTGATCTCCTCTTTCAGCATCATGATCCGACTATCCAGCCTCGACGACAGATCCATCTCGCGCGCGCAAGCTCCACTCGCCTCTGCCAACATCTCCCTAGCGGCCTTGAAAGTCTGGCGCCACTGCGTCACTCCTTGTTGTTCCCCACTTTCCGTCTTCTCGGACTTGGTTCCCCGCCCCGCAGCTTTTCGCTCGCCCTCCTTCATCTCCAGTACTGCGAGTTCGAAATGGGCCGTTGCGGTCACCCAGGTACCGATTTCAACGTTTGCGCCATGCTTCAACGCGTCGTTCAACAGTGTTCGTGCAGTTACGTAGTCGCCTCTAGTGCGGTGAACGATGCCAAGGATGAGAGACCGAACGGCTAGCTCATCAGGCGTGTCGAGGTCGAGCACCGTATCTTCTGGCGAGGGCTGGGTATATTTACCCCCGATTCCAACGGGAGGCGTCAATGCACCAAGTTCTTCAATGTGTGCTAGTGCGGTAGCTTCGTCGATATGAGAGTGCGTGTTCCAGACTGTTAGACCCCGGTTGGAGTATCATCTGGCGCGTCAAAATCTTCGACTTACAAATGGCAAATTCTAAGAATTCAAATTCAGAAGACATTTTGGAAATAAGAAGGGATAAAGACACACCCTCCGCCGGACTTATTCTAATCGCTTCTACGTAACACTCAGGATCACCGCCCAGCCGGATTTGTTTTCTCTTGTAGAATTCCACTTCGAGCCAATCCATTGAATTCCAAGTTAGAGTCTGGGAACATCAAGACATACACTTCTTTTTGATGAAACCCTCCGTGGGCATCATCCTTCGCCGATTGTTTATGCTGTGAGGAATCTTTTCGAGCAGGCTCTGTGCCTCATCCAACCTGCCGGTGGATATGTAGCACCCTAGGAGGGATCATTCGAAACTGACGAGTTCACCATTCACTAGAACTGACCTGCGGCGATGAAGAGGTATGTAGCGTGACTCCTGGCAAAGTTGACGCAATCGGGATACACTCAAACCAACTATAATCGAACGTTAAGGGAACCCACCAGCTGTTCATTTTCACCAGCTCCAAAAAGACCTCTGCGCATTCTTGGTATCGTCTGAAGCCAAGTAGCGTCCAAGCGAGCTCGAAGGTAAGCTACATGTCCAAGTCAGGCGTGAACTATTCATTTCGAAATGAAAGCTCAGAATTGGCATACCAATGCATCCGCTTGAGGAAAGCTTTCTGGCCTGTCGGTTGCTAGACCCTCTTTCAAGGTTTCAATCGCACCTTCGGCATTCTTCGTCATGCGCTGGATTTTTGCCTAGCGCGCAGACGATTGATCATGACCACCCGATACAGGACAAGTCACTTACCTTGTTCAGTATCCACAAGGTGCCCCGGGGGTAGCGGGCAGAGACTCTGCAATTCGTTGAAAATAAATAACAAATGGAAAGAGATATCACATGCTTGTTCACAATCCCGTTGTATTGCCTCACAATATGGTCTTCATCTGCTTGGTACCCCGACATCAGCAATATAACGCCGTAATACGTCATAAGGACCAGCCTTGGGTCCAAAAGGGAAACACATTTCAGTTACGGATTCCAGATAGCATAGCAGTAGGTGATAAACACCGAAAGAACGTACCCTGAAAATGCGGCATGCACATCGGATCGTGCGGCAGACACGGCCAGCGCTTGGAGAGCGAGTTGGCGGTCATGTTGGTATCCCAAGAAACCTACCAGAGCCCTAGGATACATAAGAGGATGCTGTCAAGACCCCTATTCTAGAGGAGTATCCCTTACCTGATCCTAGCAGGAAGAAGTGATAGCACGAGGTTGAACAGCCCATAACCTCGATTGAACAACACATTGAGTAAAGTGGAAACAAAAAGAAGATCGGGACTCGGCAGCTTACCAAAAGCGGCGCCCGACAGGATCAGCTCTTCGATCTCATCGTTTGATGGATTGGTCTTGGTGCCAGGCATGGGAGGAGGGGAGGCTGAAGAAGTGAATCCCCATCTTGCTAGGAACCCTGAGGAACGTGTTTGTACAGCAAGCTGTGCTACAGATGCTCGGACACCGTATATCGACCCTTGACGAGACGGTGTAGGGGTATGTCCAGGCGTGGCATACTCGTCTAGTCCGTTTGGGTATAACGTCTTGAACAATCTGGGGCATGGTTGTGTCAGAAAGGGCTGGTAGCCAGTACCACGCTGAACATGTACTTGGCGAATTTCGAATGTGCACTAGCATGACATGTCAACCCGTGGCGGAATACAAGAGGGAATACGGAAGGCTTGCCTATTGAACTCATATCTGTAGACGTTTCAGTAACATAGCGGTCTGAGGAATATCGGATAACTGACAGACATTGCAGGTACCCCTTGTACGACTCACTCCAAACGACAAGACATGTGGTATTAGCGATGAGTTGCCAACTCCGAGTATATATCGCACACCTCAATACATGTGTCAACCCCAACAAAAGGACTGCGTCAGTGTGGAGAACCTCCCATTCAATACCAGGGGTGAACCTATGGGAAGGTTTATACGATTTAGCCAGTTTCATGAACTTCTTGGATCCCGCCTGGGAAGCCTCGAGGCATTGTGTAGCTTCTTCCATGAGCTCGGGCTAACAGCGGAGAATTGGAAGTCAGTGTTAACATGGACGCCGGATAAACCATACCTCCATTCCAAGTGCGGCCTTCAGAAACGCGCACACGCCAAGTCCCATGAGGTGAAAAGGGGAGTCACGGTGGCTGTCGTCGCTGAAAACGTCGACTGCACCGACCAAGTCGTTGGAAAAGAGGAGGTCAAACCCTTCGGTGGCCGCACGAAGACTCTCGGCAGGATCTATTTGGGCGGCCATACTAGCAAGTGGTGGTTGTGGTACGGGGTAGTGCCAGTGGATTGGTTCTGCGCCCGTATTTAGACTGACTCATGGACATTCCGATCGTGGG
>JBBPNX010000397.1:0-21196 GCA_038091155.1 Harrya chromipes | reverse complement strand
TCGCATTGCAAATCGCAATTGGTGATTTTGGTGCCATCGCTGCGTGCTTGGTATATCGCCCATCCCTTTCCGCCCATCTATACCGCATACCCAATCTCATCGCCATCGGATACATTCTCTCTTCCCTTCTGATGGCCACATACCTATGGGTGATGATGGCACGAGAGAACAGGAGACGTCAAGCGGTACTTGCCAACAACAAGGAACAAGAATGGTTGGAGACAGATGAGGAGAGACTCAGGCTCGGCGATCAATCGGTTTACTATAGGTATCAACTTTGAGGTGTCTATATATCACTACTGCATATTAGTTTACTGATCGAATGCCGTGTTGCTATTATAGAATTCTACCACTGGACACTTGAAGCTTGAAGGATGTCGTTTGAAATCACCGAACTACGCAGCCAGTATACCTCAAAACGGGGTTGAAGGTGATGCATAAAAGCACGTAAGACTTGATGCTTGAAGCCTGAGGTCGAAGTGCAGACTCGGATGACCCGCTGACCGGCGTTGGTGCCGCGGCTTGCGGGCCCCGGCATTTTCGAGAGTGAGCGCTTGAGCCCCGTTTGACTTGCTCAGTTCCAGTACGCGAATTTAACTTTATTCGGACTGATAAACCCGGGCTACTTTCTCCGCAGACAACTATAATGACGAATGCTTAGTGGTGATCCTCACGATCGAGTCAATCATGACGCTAAGCACCATAGATTGCCTGGGCCCACCATCTCCAATTCGCAATTCTATCGCCTCAATGCTTCCGCGATGCTGATCAGCATTGATACATGATTTATTTATGCAACCGGACAGACCAACATGACGCCGCACGATTCAATATCATCTGGGTGTGCGTGCGTCGACAAAAGTGTTCGGAAGGGTACGGAAAGTCGTGGAGACGCTCCGTGATCCGAGAGCTTGACCGTAGCTGGCGTTGAACTTGACATTACGACAGCGAAGAGAACGATGGGAGAGGTTGAAGTTCAAAAAAAGTGTGGACTGGCCGAACTGAAACGCTCTCGGTACACGTGACTACAGTAGTTTTGTGATCACGGCGTATGTGCTGTAATGGTTGGGTTAGGCATAGCCGCAGTATCATAGCCATGGCATATCACTCTGGCACCTTGACACCTTTTTATGAACGCAATTCTCCATATTCCTTAAGACACTGTAGAAAGTTCTCCAGGTGGGTTACTTGAACATGATACTAATTTGCACTGATGAGCGCTACGTCCATGGTTGAGCTGAGCAACTTTTTTTATCACAGTATTTCCTCCTCGGACTTCCCACTTGCTCAGTGCCCCATATGGACGGGAACGACTCTGCCAATTCTCTACTAGATAAGGAGGCCACAACAGCCAAGTCAAGCTGGCTTACTGATGCTGGAGACCTTTTCGCCCTGTTCTGCTATTTCCTTCTCACCACAGCATCCGTCGTACTCATCGCTCTCACAATCCATACACAAAGATCGAGGCTCGAGGCTAGCAAAGTCTTGTCGATTCTTCAGCGCGTGGTAGCTGCCCTTACGACCTCCATCACGTCCGCCCTGATCATGGTTGCGGGAAAACGCTACGTCTTCTTCAAATTCGCTAGAGGCGGGATTAGCAGTCGTAGGGTCGCAGTTTACGGTTCCCCGTCGATTGGCACCCTTGCTCGCTACTTGGTGCAGCACGGACTCGAGCTGCATTTGCTCGTGTTATTAGCCGTCTGGGCGTTGGGACTGGCGACTGCTCTGACCGTCAACGACGTGTGGGCAATGGTGCCTTTTAAAGAGGAGATGGGCATTCCATTTTTTTTTGGTCCGTTCGACACACCTGTGGCTACTGGATCACTCCTCGTGCCAGCGTCTGCACAATTAAGCTATGTAATGGCTTTGGTATGTTCTGGGTTGGCCGACATAGCTGGAGTCGTCAATATCACAGGAGACAGACGGCTGGCTTCTGGTGATCTCATGGGGATGCTTTTGTATCCACCCATCCCCGACCTCATGCCCAACACTGCGTTTTCTGTATCCACAGCATTGAATAGCTTCAACATTTCTATGGAATCCGTTTCCTCCATCCCACCGACTGCGCAGAACCTCACTTGCGTCGACAGCTTAGAAGATGGTGGAGGTTTCAGCACTGGCCAATTATGGTACGAAGGAGGCGACAACCAGACACTATCTATCATCGCCACCCTCCCCTATCAGAACGATACGTCCACCCCCTCCATTTCGCCATCCTTGTATCGTTTCAATGCTTCCGCGATCGTCCTCGGCGGTATATTGCACGCCGCAGGCAATGCTACCGAATTCGCGCTGAATGGTACGACATGGCCAAATGTGATGTCAGACGATCGTTGGGCCAAAGACATCGTCAGCCTGATTTGCAACGCCACATATGCTAACATTGGCAGCTGCTACGATGGAACCTCTTTAATCGACTTTTCGATGGGGCTCAACAGCGGGCGTTTTGATATAATCCCGCACAACTCCGATACGCCAACGGCAGCGGGGATCTACTGGAGCACAGCACTCGGCATGGCAATAGGTGCCTACAGTGCTGCACAGCTGGTGGCGATTGTCCAGCAGCAAGCAACATCATCCGTGCAACTCTTCATGGAGGTCACAGACTTCAATCGTCTGTCTTTTACATCAAACTACGGGGTGTACGTACTCATCACTAACGTCGTGGTGTCGGTCATGATGCTAGTCGTGGTGGTGGGGTTGCGCATGGCGAGCCGCCTCGACGGGGATTTCATAAACCCAACCCGCCTCTTGCTGGACCCGTTGAAGACCCCAGAGCTATTCAACGCGTCCTTGGATACCACCGTAGCCGCGCTCGCAAACCCGTACATGTTGGTGAGAGACGATAGTGAATTTGTACTGCTCGCGGAGAATGAGTTGCCGTCCGAGGAGACAAGGAAGCGATGGGCTCGCTGGCGTAGATAACAGCCAGAGACAGCGTTTGCGAATGTTCTTATATCCATGTAAACCGCTCTCATATCCACTCTAGATACTTAGTTGCGCTTTGTAATAATACCATTTTGCGATGACTCACGGGTGACCAAACGAAAGGTTGGAGGTGGGCCCACCATAACTCTATAATCCGATTCAAGAATCAGTACATCACTGGTCATCGAATTGTCACCATTAGAACATCATCGCAATATCATGTACCAGCCATCGCACATCTACATAGTGCTAGCACTGACGAGCTGCTCCAATCGAGTACCATTCAGTCCGGGTTCGATTTTGAATTGGAAAGGTACGGGGCGCCTGCAAGCATAGTCAACCCGAGTCCGATCTCGAATCCAAGCAGGCTCGAGAAAGTACTCACACCACGAGCCCATTCTCGTCGACCGGCCGCAAATGTCGAACGCGGCCAAAACCACGGAGAAAATGGACCACAGGGAAGTATCTGCAACGAAGCCTACACAGATGCGTCGACCGGACCCAAAGGCAGTGCGGTCAATGTCAGAATGTTTGAGGGACTCGTCCTCGTTCAGAAATCGTTGGAGGATGAGAGGTACTTTTTCTCGTTTCGGGACATTGACCTGCAGGAGGGCGTGAACTGGACGGATGGAAATGAAACGTATTATGGGCCAAACGTTCGGCAAAATAACAGCACCTGGAAATACGTTAGGACCGTGTTTAGTGAGCCATCGAGAGAGATTAGTACCCTTTGGGATATGATATCTCTCGTAAAGGTCATCATCAACAGTAGCATGGGGAAGTGCTGCAGTGATGGTGGAGGAATCAATAACAACGAATGGAGGGATTCGCAATGTGTGCTTACACAGATGGTCGGGAGCCTTACCCTTGCCAACCACGGCATCAATCTGTTTTGGGCCTTTTTCTGAACTTCTGAGACGACTACCATAAGGAAAAGGGTCAAGATAACGGAGGTCGACTATGGTTGGCCTCTGCTTCCTTGAGTCCTTTCATCCAAATTGCATCTCCGGATTCGGAACCTTGCTCTTCGAGTTTCTGGAGTGCGTCATACACCATTGATGGGAAGGGGGTATCATTTGCCTATGCAGGCGATGAGTTCAGCATCTCGAGAACGGAGGTACTTCGCACCAATTTTTTCATTGCATACTCGAACGGTTTCTCGAGGTATTCTCGGGCACACTCCCTTGTAAATACAAAATTTCGTTTGAATGACATCCCAGGAAACCGTGAGGGGAGCGTCAACACTTGGTCCAATGGTCTACATGGTGAGATGACAGAGATAAAGGAATTGCTCACGGATCGGGAGGCGCCGATCTCGAGTAGCCTTGCAGTAAGATCGACATATGATCCTTTCTTGACTTGGTCATAATCGTATACGCTATTGAGCATGATGGATGCGGTATATCTAATCGGATCATGTTATTTTTCGCCACCGTCAGAAACATCGGTTACTTGAATAATAACGTCGGACACATACTCAAGCACGTGTTCCTCCAATTTTTCTGGGGCGCTCAGCAGCTGCCACAAGAGTTGGCACCCTTTGCGATGTTGTAACAGCAGAAATCTCGGAATAGCCTCAGCCTGAAAAGTTTGGTGAAAGAATCGTCTGTGAAGTCGCCACGTATTGCCATAGCGCAACAATGCAGAATTGAAACCAATCCGGTCCTAGAGATCATCCAGTGAGGTTCACGGCGTAGTAAGTCAAGGAACGACTCACAATTCGCTTGTGGAAAGAAAGGGGCGGTCAGAGTAGTTCCGAGAACGATTGTCAAGTAGATTTTTTGCAACCGCCTCAGGATAATGTCCTCCCCCAATAATTGGAAGTACACCAAGTCACCTAAGGGTATTTCCGTGAATGAACTTGAATGACAGCACGTGCGGGTGACAGGACCTACCGTATTTCTTGGACCATTCAGTGTGTGTCAACCACGGTGTATCTGCATTGATTCCGGTGACGGTCCCGACCCATGGCAACCCAGGAGGACCAGGGGGCAAGGAACGAGAGCTACTCTTCCCAAAGCATCGACGACCAGCATCGAGCACGACAACGATGTCAACGAACCCGAGGGCAACGGCGAGAACAATCGGCGAAGCGGCGTCGACATGGATGATAAGGATCAAGGCTGCGCGGCCCACTGGCTGGACCATGAAAGCCGTTATATATAATATATACCGACCTTGGCTAGAAGATACTACCCTCCGTTCAGAAGGTCTTTGTCAGTGAGTAAGTCATGCTGTGATGCATCTTTTGGGATCGATTAGACGCCATCACAGATTCAGAGGGTTTGTTCGATCGTGAAACGGGGGCGCGAGCGGTTGCACGGCGATCTTGCAAACGCTTCGAGTCAAGGCTGAGGAATATATCCCTTTTATGATGAACAACTCGTCCGCAGGGTATCGCGGGCCTCTGCGGCTGGCATCCCAAGCCATCCGCTGATGATCTATTCGTTTAGATAAGGGCTTAGTACGGAACCTCGCTCCAGAGCATCCGGACAAGTGCTGATTGCGTGACTGTTCTTTACCAGCCTCGGTCAAGGCTTCCTCTTTTTGCATTGCATAGGCAAAATGGGGGCGAGAACCGGAGATTCGTTCGGCATGGGGTCATGTACTTGAGCCGAGATGTGTAATTACTATCTCCAAGTTCCAAGTCGTCAAAGTGAACGTTTTCCTTTCTTCTTTTGGTGGGGGAGAAAACATCCGGGCGACAATAGATAGTACCAGCACATCTATGATCTGTACAACGATGACGTTTATTAGGATGAATCTAGCAAAGGAAATTATGGTAATGAAAGGGTACAGTTATAGTTACGTATGTATGAACATCCTTGTGTTTCTCGTGTCCGTGGTCTCAGGTGGCTATGCGACGGCGCTTTGAGACGCGCACATTTTGGTACTCATCATCGTCATCATCGTCCGTGTAATCTTCCTCCGCAACATCAGAGCCATAAAGTTGCTTGCGCTTATCAAGGTCAACTTTGCGCAAGGTACGGAGGTGGATGATGAGCGACTTGTGAAACTCCGTCTTCAAGGAATAATCGATTCAGGTTCCCGATGCGTGGCAGTGAGAACATCCTCACCTTCATGATTCGCCGTTTACTATCCGTGCTTCTATCTTGCCGTCTCCGTCTCTCTTTGTACTACATGACCGTGTTCAGAACTCCAATAAGAATATTCAAGAATTGGGATATCACCTTTCGCTGCTCATCCACAAGGAGCGCAGACAAGTGTTTGATCCACCGCTGCAGGTTCGACTCTACTTTCCGCTTCTTTGCCTGCATGCTCAATAGAGTCATCATCGCGTTCTCCCCGTCGTCATCTACGATCGCTTCATCATCGGAATCCGGAACGACATATGATGTCACCGTGGCTGCCGCGGACCGCCTTGGTCTTCTCCGAGATGTTCGGGGAGAATTACTTGTTTGTATTGGAGTCGATGGCCCAGCTTGGCTCGTCGGGCGGGACAGCGTTGGCGGACTGGCTTCCTTTTTGATATCATTTGACTTGCCGCGGGATTTGAGCGCACGTTTGATATCTGATGAAGGAACTTGTTTCGAAAGGTAGTCTTCCTCGTTGAAAAAGAACTCAGCCCCAAACTCAATTTCATGGTAGAGACACCAATTCTGTCCATAGAACTCAATGTCAAAATGAAACAATAGGAACGGTAGTGCTCACAGGTGCTCGGCCTAGATGTGCAAGCAGCTTGAAGTGTTTGAGGGTAATAGGAACATGGGTTGACGTGGTTGTATAACCTACTCCGGCCGGCGAAAGATAAAGATGAAGAAGCTGACAACGAAATATTCGAGTGCAGCTCAGAAGCATCAAAGCTGAGCGTACCGTAGCATTATTATTGATTACAGCATGAGTCATGAATATCGCCATCATAGGGCTTCGCGGGTCATAATGTTCCTTGATCCACCTGCCAACCGCCAAAGAATCTGATGATACGTCAATACTATCCGTCTGAAGCGGCTCAGGCCCTGGTACTCACCGGCGGGGAAATCCAATTTTCCGTTCATGTCAACGCCATATATGCTGTAGTAGTACGACCGCCTGCGAGATCGGGTGGGGGCCATCTCGTCTTGACGGATCATGGCAGATAATGTATCCTGTCCAATGACACCCTACAGATGCGGCGTTGAACAAGGACACTAGTATATAATAGACAATTGCGAACCAAATCAGGACCATTTCCCATAGCAGGTGTTTCCTCTGGTTCCTCGACGACAAACTCATGAGTGTCCTCCTGAGATTCCATATCGACATCATGTGTTTCCGCCGATTCACCGACAGGAGAAGTAGAAGCATCCGGAGTCTGATTCGACGACCCGCTTGAATTGGCTCGGATCATCTTCAAATTATTATAGTCTCGACACAGGACCGCTTCATAGGCCGCACATGCTTTCTCATCTTCCACAGGAGGAAGGTCGTCCAGTGACAGCGAATATCGCTTTACAGCAGCGTCTGCAAGAATGGCATGAAGAGAATAACATTCCGCAAGCTTACGCAGGGTCTTTCCCTAGGAAAAGTGAGTTGACGGAACATATCAAAAAATGTTCTTACCTTGCTCGCGATCTCCAAGCATTTGATCGCAACGTTTGTCACGAGGTCCTTAATGTCTTTCGTACTCATTCCCATCTCTTCTTTCGCATACTCGAGGAGAAGAGCATGCTTCTCCACAAAAGGATTGATCATCATATTTAACAAATCCTCCTTCGCCACCGGCAACAGACCAATTGCCTCCAATTTGCCGCGGAAAGACGCCATAGCTTCAGGCATGGGAGAAGGCAAGGGAGAGTGTCCCCACGTGCCATCAGACAGATACACGGTTAATAGCATAACAACTCGGACGACTGGATCAGTACTGGGGAAGTCGGTGTAGAGTTGACGCAGAACATTAATGGTGTACGTGGAAGTTATCGAACGTGATTTCACGAAAAGCTAGCAGAAAGAGGGTGAGTACGCGTCTCCAGAGCTCGACCTCACAGCCTCACCTTCATCAACTCGGTGACAACGGAACTGAAAACGATCAGAAAGTGATCAACGGGGAATCGACCGGTGACTTACCCGAGTTTGAACAGCAGCTCTCCTGAGCGATCGAGTGCCTTGAGGGCTCGATACGCGGATTCGTTGCTCTTGGCCTCCATACATATTTCTGCAGCCACTGTACGACTCAAAAACATCCTGTCCACCCCACGCATGAATATCACGACCGTTCTGTGTGGACGGGAAAATTACCTCGGATCTAGCCGTTTCAGCTCGCGAACATTTCGAACGATTTCGTCCGTTCGATCCCCGCTGTTAAGCGCTTGCTTTTCGAACATCTTACGGAAGACAAAGTCACGATACTAATTTGCCGACACAGTGAGAAAGTGACGAATTGTTCGAGGTTCTCATGTACCTTTGGATCCATGCGGAATCCGTTGGCCTCCGCAAACGGTAATAACCTCGGTTCGATAGCAAGCGCAATCGGGAGTTGAGCCATCAAAGGATCCTTGTCGCCATCGTATGAGCGAACGAGAAAACGAGAGGGCGAGTAGCACACATACCTTCATGCTGAATGGAATGAACTACGCCAAGTCACAAACCACGCAATTGCACGAGAAAAGGGGCACACCTTATACTTGTCCAAAATTTCCCGCACGTCCATCCATCCCGTCGTCTTTAGGTCCTGGGGGAGCCTGCTCTCCTTGAGAAACGAATGGAAAATGTACCCGTCGTCCTCGTTCTTTCCGAGAGGTATGTCATCGAACAATGCACAAGTGACCTTCATAAAATGCGTGAATACGGGAAGAGGTATTGACCTGACCCATGGTGTTTTGA
The DNA here is from genome assembly GCA_038091155.1 of Harrya chromipes. NCBI lineage: Eukaryota > Fungi > Basidiomycota > Agaricomycetes > Boletales > Boletaceae > Harrya > Harrya chromipes. The sequence continues at coordinate 12,448 of JBBPNX010000397.1, read as the reverse complement.
TGAAGTGACTTGCAGAACGGAAGTAGTGATGGATGGCGACTTGAATGATATAGCGAGATACATAGGCGCCACTTGATACCAGGATCTAAAAGGAGGCGCATACATTCAGCGTGGGACCGTGGGAGAGGGGGTAGAGGCGTACGTCAATGACCTGGTCGGTGAGGACTCTCCCTCTGCCTAGAGCCCAAAACATGGCATCCATGTGACCGTATCGATGGAGAAAATAGTGGGCGCGAACATAGGGATCTTTGGAGACCCGGAGGAAGCGTTTTGAGGTGAGAATGAGGGCGGTGGGATCGTTAAGTTCGTAGATGATAAGATGGATGATATCGTCTAGAGAAATAGTGAAGACATGCGTCAATGGTCACACCGAGAAAACACACCACATAGACGCTCCATAGGTGAAGAAAGGCGAGGTCAGGGACGACGCAGACTGGGGGGAGAATCGGGGAATGATAGCGATGATGAGGGCGGGGGAGAGAAGAAAAAGGATGAACGTGGCTGGGAGAGCGCACTTTGTTTGGGAGGGTGATGGTCTGGTGTCAAGCTGTTATGCAGGCCACTCGAATGCTACGACTATCGGACTTCCAAATTCGAGTACTTCGCCCACATCTTGGCGGACCCCGCAGACTCGCAGCCACGACGACATTTTGGTGGTAGTTGAGAAAAAAAAGGAAAGGAGAGGAAGGAGGAACGTGCAAGGGACTGAACCCGCTCCGTGTCGCAGAAAATGACAAGTTACAGGAGATGGCCAACCAGATCACTATGCCGGCATTCCCTCAGAAACGCCTCTTATAGTAACCACTCCAAACTCGCCAGGCCAACTTCCAATCCCGGACCTGCAATCTACTATCATATACATCAAAATCCACCTCTTCCAAACGTTCCAGTATACTCGCAACCGGAATCTGCACATCGTCAGCCCGCGAGACATCGTACATCAAAACACGTACAGCGGAAGCAAACACCGGCATCGCCTCGACTGGCACCATCCCCCCCGTCTCGTCGAACATGCGGCGCGCAGTCAACAGGTTGTCGTTCGCAATCGTGGCAAAGTCGAACACTGCGTCTTCGAGTGCCTTGCTGCTCTGTCCTTTGGTGAACACTTCTTGTTGGTTGACGCCATGCTTGGCCGTAATCTCAGCCGGTATGACCATGATCCCCTTGGACACATGGAAGGGAAAGGCACGCAGCAATGTAGTAAATGACTGGGCAACACCGAGATGAGACGCGGCATGGGACAGTGTGGCAGACGGCAGGTTCAGCAACGAGAGCAAAATGTACAGAAAGGTGGATGCTGTAGACTCGGCATGCGACGTCATCGATTCCACGGTCAGATGTGACTGAGCGTGCAGCTCTTGTTCCTGGACAATAATTAATCTCGACAAATTGGACTCAAGTCTAGCGCACAAACCAACCCTAGCTTCAATGATCCTCTGAAAGTGGTATGGCGCGAGGCGACTCCTTTGCGTTGCTTCATGGAGCCCGAGCGCGATGGGGTGCCGCGGGGGCTTGTTCTACAAGTATATTAATAACACAAACACGCCCTGACGCGTGACTTACAGCAAAGATATCTTTCACAGCGTCCCTCCAGAACATGAACCGAGCTTGTCCGAGTGTTGTTTGTGAAACAGCTTCCTTTATCATGGATAACTCGATCTATGAAAACAAACCTAAGTCAGTCGATCGAGTGGTATTAATAGACGTACGTAGAAGGCCCTCAAAGCATAAAATGCATTCTGATACTGGCGAGGGTAGAACTGTGACGTGAGGTATCCCTCATAGTCGTGTTTTCGAACCAGTTCCTTGCAGTACTCGGTTGGGTTCGACGTCCCAGGGTTCGAACGAGCTCTGGCGCTCGCAGAAAAACGGCAGACCGCTGTGGGATGGTGTGGACGAGCAGATATTTTGGCTGCCCCACGACACCTGCTAAACGCGATCATAGCAAAGTCCGTTTGCACAATCCGAACTCGGCCCTTTAGCCGGCGGTGTCCAGGGTCCAGTCAGGACCTCGGTGAGCGTCTACTTGGAGGCTATTCCCATCTAGGACGAACGCAATGTCCTCTCGAAAATCTGGGTTGCAAAGGGAAGTTCTTGCCCTGTACAGACGGTGAGTATCTATGTACTGTCTGTCCTATCGCTCATCTTTTCACCCAGTGTACTTCGGATGGTACGAACGAAGCCACCAGAAGCCCAATCCAAGTTCACCCTCTACGTTCGCTACACATTTCACACCCAGGCATCCTCAGTGTCCCCCCGTAACGTCGCTGCCGTCGAGCATCTACTCAGGCGTGGAAAGCGACAGATCGAGGTGTACGAAAATCCCTCTATCAAGGACTGTCAGATCTCGCAGGCCATGGTGGATTGGGAGCGAGCCCGTGGACGCAAGGCCAAGACCCGTTGACATTCTATTCCTGGTAGTACCAAATCAAGGTTGTATTGATATCAAATGTGAAAACAAGCAAGGCCACGATCATACAGCACTTGCTGCTGCCGAAGCCTTGCGTCGTACTGCTGTTCTTTCCCTCCGTGTCATTCGACGGTCCGGTTTCGGAACCGTCGACAGCTCCGCCTGCGACATGACGCCCTCCTCGCATACTTTTTCATAATGTAGCCGACGTTCATTGAGAACAAACTTTAGGCGTGCCATCGACTTGCGACACTGGAAGTGCGCGTGACGGGCGTATTAGTACAGAATGCAAAATAACTCCCAAGAAAATGACCCACCATGCGATCCATGGTCGGTGCAGAGAGTGACTCGGAATTTTGGACACCCATCCTCCGTGCCTCCTCTCGTTGTGTCGCGAGTAGGTTGCGCTCGCGCAAGAGAACATACCAGAGCGTTTGCAAATCCCGGAAGTTCTTCCGCCTGAGTTCGGCGGCATGCCAAGGTCGGCCTAACCAGCCAGAGAGAATAGAGTCAGTCCACGGACATACGTGAACTCAGCCCTCGAGACAACACACACCAGATTCCGTGAGCGACTCTCTCGCCTCGAGCGTTTCGTATTTTATTGCACCATCCACCTCCTTCTTACGGAAAAAGGCCCAAAGACCATGGTTTAGGTCGACATTGATACCTAGATGGGGTCGCTTTTGAGATTTCGCAGCTGAGCTCGAGGCCGGACTGGGTTGGGAGGTCGCCTGCGGGGTGGCTTGCATGGAATTCCACCGTACTCTATGAAATATACGCACGGCGCGCAAAGGACGCGCCGGTTGGAAGATGCAGGACATGGTGTAATTTGGGACGCGGCTAAATGCGCGAGGATAGTTTTCAGCCGTTAGCACAGCCACTAATCATCCTGAATCCACTCAAAGTTCGATCCAGCCAGACTGTACGCAAGGATTGATAAATATTCCGCTGGGCGGGTGGAATTTATGTATCAAGGGTATGTATCACGAAGTTCGATCGTGTGAGCCCGCTCTTCGTAGAACCTACTTTCACAAGTTTCAACCCAATTCATCTCCGTCATCAATTTCTGCACCCACGTTGTCCTCTTTAGCGAGCATGCACTGATCCAAAAGCGCATACACGGTCGTTAGCGAGGGCAGTTCGAATAGTTTCGGTTTCTTTAACGAATCCAGGAACAATCGCGCCTGGTCCCGAACATGAATTTCTCCTCAGACGTGGCGGGGCAGCCGCGATCCCACCACGAGAACGCAGGTCCATTCTGCGTGCAAATTCCAACGTCGAATTGTGTGATTGTGACGTTCACGCTGGACTCGATATACGGGGACTTGTGCGGAACCGTGGGCACCGTGCTCCAGGAGCGATTGTTGATTGTGTCCGCCTATTCCAACTCGGATTCTAGGGAAGGTGTTCGCTGCAAGAGAAGCGTTCGAATTGCCCGTGACTTCGCCGATCTGTGCAGTAATCAGAGGCTCTTTGTATTCCCTGATGAGTAAGCGCAAAATAGAGGTCAGGGCAGAGACCAGCCCACCCCAGCTTCCACAAGATGGATTGGAAGGACTGCACTGCACGCCAAGCCGTCGAGTAGTAGTGAGGATCAAAACCTACTAACGTGGGGCCTCGTCGGTATCGTATAGAAACACTATGCACCGAGAAGTGGTTCAGGCAGGAAAATAGAAAATCTCATCTAGCTGACGCTGTGTACATGATCTACTTCTTCGGTTTCTTGACTGAAACAGATGTGAGTTTACACCTCCACAAAGAAAACTGAGCAAGTACCTCCGTATTTACTTCTCGATTGCGTACGTCCGACGACGCCACCAAAGTCTAATGCCCCACGGACCACTTTATACCTGTGGAGGAATGTCTCAGGGTTCTACCCGGCGTGCCAAACGTTCAGACAGTACCTCACACCAGGCAAATCCTGTGTACGACCGCCACGGACCAGCATCACGCTGTGCTCCTGCAAATTATGACCTTCTCCAGGAATATACGCCATGATCGAGTTCCCGTTGGACAACTTGACACGCGCGACCTTTCGCTTGGCAGAGTTGGGTTTCTTGGGTTTCATGATGAAAATTTGGGTGCAGACGCCCTTTTTCTGAGGACAGGTGTGAAGGAGAGGTGACTTTGGTGGGTTGACTTTCTTAGGCTTCTTCCGACGCATGGCTTGGTTGAGTGTCATGGAGAGGAATGACGAGGCACTGAATGCCCGCGATGGGGCGGTCATGGAGGAGATGTTGGGTATCCGAGAGAGGCCGCGAAGGAGTGAAAACATGGCCAGTCTCTTGAGACTCGGACTTGATTGAGGCTAATACATTGACTGATTACCTAATATTACACCTTGTTGCCGCGTAGAGGCCTACCCTAGAGCCCCCTATAGTCGCGTCGTGCCCAGTGTCCTTCCTCATCGACCAAGATGCCTTCCACCACCAAGTTTCGTACTCGACGCGCTCACAGAGCACCGTCATCCGACCACATAGAAGAAGAAGACGACTTCTCGCAGCAACACGCCGATGACGTCGACAACGACGATGACTCTGAAGAGGACGTGCAGCCCGTCCGCAAAGCCTCTGTGAAAAAGGAAAAGAAGCCAAAGATCACCCGCAGTGGCACCAAAACTCTTTCAGCTGGTCCTTCGAACGCGAACAATCATGACGGCGACGACGACTACGGAATCGACATTGAAAACTTTCATGACCAGCCCTTGGATAAGAAAGAGGGCGCCAAGCTGCATGGGATAGCCCAGGACTGGGAGATGATCCGAAAGCAGATTCATCAGAGCTCTTTTAGGCTTGTCAAGGATGTCGCGATGTCACTCGCAGACGTGATGGAGGTCGGCGAGGCCGAAGAGGTGGGTGTTATCGTCACTTGCTGTCTTCTCGTTAACCAATATCCGGCATAAAAGGCTCTGGACGAGGTTGACGGTATCATGAAAAAGCTCCTCGATATCGATCATGAGATGCGGTCTCACGAAAAAGCGTTGAACAACCTTCATCAATCTCTGATGCGTGGTGAAGTCGTGGTGCGCTGTTTATGCTTGTGTTCTCTCTCCGATCATTCCACAGCTGTTCTGACAGGAACATGTACTGGAGACGTATGAAACCGGAGTGAAGCAGCAGATCGAAGAATACGAGACTAAGACCACACGTCAAAAATATGCTTCCACTGATACTTACGTGGAATTCAAACAAGGAATATTTGTATGTCTGCCGTACCATGTCACGACATGAGAGCTGACATGAGGTCTTCAGGAGGTGCAAAATCCCGGGGAAACGATTCCTCCCATCAACGACTTCGTCCCGAGAGGTTTGTTTCGGAATCACAACTTCATTTCTACACGGCTAACCACGCTCCACAGAGAGCGATGACCCCAGCGACGACGAAGACGAACTAGAAGTTGGCGGTGTTACTCAAGACTACAAGTGTCCCATTACCCTTGTGGTATTGGAGGACCCGATGACATCGTACGTAACATGCATCCCCTTGTTGTACGGTGATCTAAGGATCTTTTCCCGCACAGTCAAGTGTGCGGTCACTCTTATTCCCGCGCAGCCATCCAAGACTTCCTAAAGAGAGCGGGAATGCATGGAAAGCTCTGTCCCGCGTCCGGTTGTAACAAGCGGATTACGATGGATAACCTCAAATTTGACAAGGAGCTGGAAAAGAAGATAAAGATCGCAGCGAGGAAGCAGCGAAGACAACAAGAGAGTGAGGACGACGACGATGGAGTGATCGAGTAAACAATTGAAAGTTCCATATAATATGATATCCCCGTGTAATGTGAGCATGATGTGTAGAAATTCTTGCGAGACGGAAGACACTTTGGTGTTGCGAACCGCCGTTCAAGTCGGCAAGTCGACCAGTCCCCCCGCCTCCCTTACCCTCCGTTCCCTATCTTTATTGTCCCTCACGACCTTTTCAATCTCACACCCCAGCGCCCAACACCACGCATCCCGCTCCACCTGGCTCCTCGTCATAAACAAGATCAACCGATGACTTCCCTTTGACAGCCTCGGCACAGGCCCCGGTGCAGGCTGAAACCCGCCTGCAGGCGCATTCGGTCGTTCGCCCCCGTGCCGGTACGCCCCCGAAGCACCCGAGGACTTGCGATACCAAATCACAAACAGCTTGTCCTCCTCCCGTTCGTCCGTTTCAAGCTCGTCGCGGTACCGTCGTGGCAAATTGGGCGTTTCGGGGCTGTACTCGCCCTTTCGCAACGCCAGCGCGGCAAAGTAGCCCGAACAGACGTACGCGTCGAGCAGCCCAATCTCTTTCGAGTCGCGGTGATGCAGCGTCGAGGTCGGGGACACGTTGAACTTGATCAATCGGCCGGGTAACAGGAACAGTTGTACGAGCCTGACATCGAATGTGATCAGTAAAATAATCAAGTATAAAAATCGCAAGATGAAGATGGAGTCCGTGCATACAGGAACGGGTGAAGACGGCAAGAATGGCACTGACTTGTATTGTCCCCTCAACCCTTTCCTCGTGAACGCCCTGCCGACTTTGACGATACTCCGACAGGCACTCAGTGGACACCAATTATACAGTGACGTCAGTACAGGTGTCTCAGAATTAATGGGCGGTCCCGGTGGGATCGAGTGCCCAACGCCATGGGTGCATTTTACCATTCGGGGTGTCAATCGCGCGCGGGTACTCGCCACCAACGCGAAATCCATCTCGTCTTTGACGTCTACACGATGACGCTGGGACCAGTATGTAACCAGGGCACGGAGCCTCGTTACCCACTCAATGCAATCCTGTGCTGAATGTGCCTAGGGAGAAATTAGCAAAACCAACAGCACCCAAAACACGCGCAAAATGTACCTCGTAGCGTATGACATGTCCGGAAGCGAGGACGACATCGAATGTCCGCCTGAGATGCAGTTGTGCCTTGTCTTGCACGCGAGCATGCCCTTGGTGCCCACCTGTATCGCGTGCATCCTCTGCGTCTTGGGCGACATGCTCACCATCGTCTTGAGCCAGGGGACCATATGCTCTCCGCACGGCACGGATGCCTTTGAGATCCAAGGTGCCGAGCGCGGTGCGGACCTGCTCAGCGCCCCTCCAAACCTCATTCTCAAAAAGAGTCCGGCTGTATTCCTCTACACCTGGTTTCAACCCCGACATCAACCGCGAGAGGTGTGCACTCGGCGGAAGCGGGGGATTCGCATCTGCTGGTAACAGGGAGAACAAATTGCCGTCGTGTGTCACGAGATACACCCGTTGACGACTCTGTTGCCGGATACGGTCGAGGTAACCCTCGATGGCAGGTGGCTCGAACATTTTGTTGCCAATCTGAAGGCGTATGGAGTCTGGAAAATGCTCCGCTATGCGCAACTCGAGATGAGCCTGCCTGAGACCCTAAAGAGCCGACGTTATGTTAGACCAATACTACGGGAAAAGGCGGACAGACGACTGCACCTGCCGAAGAGACAATCCAGATAAGATGGCCCACGGTCGCGCACTTCCGTCGATGCCTTGTTCCTGCCATACCCAATCGAGCTGCCCACCAAATCTCCATCCAAGTTCCAGCTTCTTTCCCGCCTGCAACTCGCTCTCTATAACAGCCTTCCAGCTCCTCAGTGCCAAACTGGAAGATTCAGGTTGAGAGGAGAGAGTACTTTGTACCAAGGCAATAATATTCTCGTAACTGAAGGTGTTATACACGTTGTCGAGGTTGACCACCTCGGGTGCTGGAACGTCGACGGATATGACCATGTCCACGTCGGGGCAACGGATATCGATGGAAGGTGGGATCTTTCCTCCGAGACGGCGCCTATCAAAGTACTCTCAGGACGTGATGCACGATTGACTTGACGATACTTGCCAGAGATGCCACAACCAATCCCGTGCGCTGGTTCGGCTCTTGGCTTTGAAGATAAAGACGTCTGTACCTTCATTTTCGAGACCAAGGAAGGCGCGCGCTCTAGAATATCGATCCCGGGGCGTGGGGGGACACAGTATGCAGAATGAAAGGTCTACGAAGGAGTACAGGGAAACCGAGGTCCGTTCTGAAGCCAAAGGGATCAGGAAGGCAAGGTGCTTGTGCCCTGTGATGTATTCTTTCCCGGGAATGGTCTGCTCGACGTGATCAACGTTGGAAGTAGAACTGAAGATAGCATAAAGGAGGACATACATAATCTTCGTACAACTCTAACATATCCCTCCTCCACACGACCAAAAACTCCATGCAATCTTCATGACGCATGTGGGTCGTTTTGCGGTTTTGAGCCTCGTCGAAATGATTGGAAAGAGACTCGGACTTGGTGTTACATACCTTGACAAGCATTCTATCTTGGATACGGTCAGAGCCGGACAGCGGCTGGTAGAGTGCTCGACAGACCTCGGAGGAAAATGCCATTGGGAGCCCGCATTGCTTCCGCAGCCGCCCCCGCACTACATTCGACGACTTCGCTTCCCGTTCTTGCAAGAACTGCAGATGGGGAGACGGGTGGCTCATCAGCCCTGTCATCCCCCGAAGGCAGTCCCCTAAGTTCAGCATTATTAAGAGATCTGCTCTCCTTTGGCCGCAGCGGCACCTTGCGTTTGGCATCCCTGCCCAAGATGGAAACACCGCGAAATCTCGGTCTGGGCTTACTAGATGAAGTCCCCGCAGGCTGCTTTAAAATGGATCTCGGAGTACCGCTCCCCTGTGGTGCATATTGGGAAGCCGCCGAGAGAAGAGGGGAACCAGAGGAGAAGGCGGATATGTTGCCACCGGGGGGTTCTAGAAGACTAGCGGCCGAGGACGACGCATGTGGAGACGGGGATTGGCGTGAAGGCGGCGACAGATGTGATTTCGCGGTCCAGTATGAACGCGGCCCTGTAGATGAAAGCGCCGTCGTCGACGCATTCGGCGCCTGTGGTTCATGGTGAGACTCTTCTCGGACGTCCGACGGAGGAGGTGGTGATGGGGACGGGGCATGCTTGTCAAGCACGTTCACGCCGAGGATACTCCCAACGTCAAAGGTGGTGCCCCCCCAATGTGTGACGCCAGGCCCACTATGGCGGTGCGTTTTGCGCCGTAGAGAACGCATCCAGGAGCATTCTTGCCACCGTTTCATCAACTCGTTGCGTATGGCTTCGCGTGCCACGTCGTCCCAGCCCTCCTCTCTGCCACCTTGGCGTAGGAAGAAGGCGTGTGCGTTGCGATCCAGGACGTCGCTCACTGCAGAGGTGTAGGAGGCATCAAAGGAGTCTGGATCGTTGGCATTGCCTGTCACGGGTGTCATTTCGTGCATAACGGCCAACAGCTTGTCTGGCAGGGGCCCAATGAATATACGGCGAGTCTGGGTCCTGCATGTCGGTGCACTTTGGGATTCTGAGGCGCGATGACGAGCAGAAGAAGGCTCGGCGGTCATCTGTGTCCACAGGTCGAGTAGATTGAGGAAGACGGTGAGTGGACTCACAAGGCTACTACGCTCATTGAGGCAAACATCAGGTGACGTCACCGCCCGCGTTGGCGGGAACAAAGCAAGGCCAAAGCTCAAAAATATGTATTCTAGATTGTCCGTATTACTTGGTCTGAGTAGTGATGCGGTGTATGCAATTAAACAGGGCGACGGTGTACACTAGGAAATGTCATGTCATGTATAAATCAATGCTTTATTTCCGATTCTCTCGTCTTGCGAGACAGGATGTCATGCGACTCCTGGACGAACTGCTCCGCTTCGGATCTCTCGAACCTATGACTGCGTCAATATCCGCGAGCCAACACTCGGAATAGAGACACTCACCCTAGCTTTGTGCCTTTGACAAACATATCCGGCTCACGGAACGCAAACGGGTTCACATCTTTGGTGGCGTTAAGATTGGCCAAGCTGTGGTTGACGAACCGGTGTGTTGATTCGTCACTGCGGACGGCGTATATGACGTCGAGGAGCTTGGCATCTGGAGCAAGTCTCCAATAGTCGATGGCAATCGCCGGCGCCGGCATGTCAGCCCATTTTTGGAGGTGGCCAGCTTCGATCTCCTCTATGCATCGCGTACTTACCAAAGAGGTTAGACAAGCAGAGAATCGCCTCGTGCAAACGGCACCTACTATGTCACCACGGCCTCTTCTTCCAGGTGTCCCACGAATCTGTGACACAACCGGGGGGAGATCATATAGGCGAGGACTGCGAACGGTACCGTGAGACGACGCAACGAGGCCACGAGGTGTACGTACAAAACATATTGAAAAATGCGCCTTGTGCACCCAGAACCAGTGCACGGAAAAACCAAGTGGGTTGTTTCAGCGTCATGAAAGTCCTTTGCGGTACGCGTGGATCAGTAATCAATTCCGAGGGAAAAGGAAGGATGACCACATACATCAAGTGCATACGTTCGTTCTCTGCTTCTTCGAGTAACGTGTGGATCCACCCAGAATCACGTCGCTAGAGGTGGTGGTTAGCGTTCCGAAATGAGACCACAAGGTCGGTGATCTACCATGAGTCTGAGGCTGCCAAGATGCCTGAGCATGGCTGCAACCATACCAGGTACGCCAGCGACTGTTTCGAGGAACAAGATTCGCGACAACCATCCCTCCTCTCCAAGGATGTAACCCTTTGCTTTGAGTTCCTCTAGAGTCATCTTATGATCAACAGGAAGAGGTCCAGGTTTGTGCTTGTATCCGGAAACGACATCAAAGCCCCATCTAATACGCGATGTTCGATGAAGGGTTGACCGACTAGATATTCAATGAGAACGGACCTAGTTAACTGGACGAGTTTATAGGCAACCTTATCGGAGGTTGTCGTTGCTTCTCTGTGGAGGACCTACGTGTTGTGTCAGCGAACACGGTACGTGAAGGTCAGGATGCAACGTACCTCGACAGATTTCATCTCTTCTTCGGTGTATACTGGGTGAAAGAGAACCCAGTCGCCACGTATTTCCTTTGGCACAGTGCTGACCGCATCGGCTCGGGTGAGCACTGAGTGTGGATGTGAGTTTCGATCGGTCGTCCCAGAATGGAAGCGCCCGGCGAACCGAGGAACAAGATAACGGTCAGGGGTGGTTGAGTAGACACATCGGACGAGAGCAGAACAAAAGATCAACGGGCGCTGACGAGCAGTGATTCTAAGCAAAGTGGACATGAGTGAATAGGTGACTTGGTCAGCGAAGGGACATCTTTAAGCCACCAGCGACCCGAAGACTCCCGACGAACCTCCGATATGTGCCGCTCTTGGTGAACGATGCGGTACAATGTCACCGTTGAGATGAGGCTGTACATCGGCGCTGACTCGGAGTACACACCAGCCTTGGGAACTCGCTGTGTGAACCAGCTAAGCTGAGACTCTCAAAGGCTATCATCAATGACCACGTGATCAAAAACATTATTAACCCCTGTATGTCCATTCGAACCCTTTACCTTGCCTTGTGCTGCATCACAGTTTGCATTTAAAGATTGTCGAATGAATCAGATCGATGTCACACAGTAACTTATCGGGTCAGTGGGTAGTATTACGGTAGGAAGCGAACTGGTTTGGAGAGCGGATAAGCAATCTTGGCAACTCCATCTGGACGTCTCTGGCCGTCGAGTGGTTATCCGAATAGTGGCTGTCCATATAAACAACTGATCGATGGTGTTCTTCTACCTTCGGGCGCAGTTGACTGTTGACATTACACGCGCATCAGAATGGAAGGGATGATATCCAGGGTATTTGTAAACGCCTAAATCAATAATACAAACAAAAGGCTGTACCTAAGAGAGGCGCGGCGATTTGAATATTTTCCCGTAAAAAGTCGGCTTCTGGCCTGGTTACTGACAGAATCCGACAAAAGTGAACACGAGGCAAGTGTTGGGTAACGACCGGGAAGGCAAGAGAGGTTTGGCTTAGCAAGATGATCGTTCGGATCATGAATGGGGTGAGGCAAGATACTGGCGATCTGATATTAAGAGAGGACATGATACATGAGGCTTGGTAGATCTCGCGAACTCGAATGGGCCGTCTAGAAACAAGAGAGCGATAGACTGCGTCGGGAGGGTGGAGTGAGAAAGGGGACGGAGTCAGCCGAGGCGGGGGCGGGTAACCTGCAGCGTTCTAGTTCATTGAG
>JBBPNX010000396.1:0-21213 GCA_038091155.1 Harrya chromipes | reverse complement strand
AAGGTCGTTCACTGGACTGGTCAACACTTGGGTCGACATAGATGTTGTAGTAAACAAGGTCCTGTCGATTTTCGGCCGTAACTCATTATCATGAGTTTGAAATTCAATGGATGGAGTGCTAACATATTTACTTACTCGGCGAGCGTGTCCTCGAGACGAGCATTGATATCGATTCGCTTATGTGGGAGAAATTGCAAATCTTGACTCGGAGAACATGTCTTGGTGGGATGGCCCAGTCGGACGACTCGGGTGCTAAAAGCTGCATCGCTACTGATTCAGAATTTCCAAACTGTATACATTTATGCGTACGGTACTGCTCGCCAACATTGGACTTGACACTATGCTATGGTGATTTAGGTTTGCCCACAAAGTAGCGCGTCCCTGTTCGGGCTGAGAGTCATACCCTCGCCCCCTCCACACCGCCGTGTTAAATTTGTGCCCCCGTGCATCGTACGCCGCGCGTTGGGGCTGCCTGAACAATTGCCCAGGTCTATTATCTCGTCGCCCGCGTCCCACGATTACTCAAGACTATCCATCGCTGACAATTGTCGATCTATTTCTCGGCTCCGCCGAGTCCGGTTGCACGGAAAATCCCCGCAGGTTGAGCACGAGACGTTCGTCAACGACGGCGAGGGGAAACGTAAACCTAGTCCGCAAGCAGTGCAAAGTGAGCGTCCTCTGCTTACAATGTCTGCAATATGTTTCTTGGATCCTGATGTCGATGTGCTCGGGTTAACCTCTCTTGAGCGGGATATCTCTTGTGGACAGCTGTAATAGTCCTGCCTGTGATTCATAATATTCCCGGGGGAAACGCCGATCGATCGGGATTGTGGAAAGAGCGAGAGAGAACAAACGTACCCACGTATGATGGAAAATATGCCATTAAATAAATTCATCTTGCTCATGATGGGATTGATTGGACAGCTCAAAAAGTCATCTCTGTGGAAACTCACGAAGTAAAACAAGAAGACTAGAAGGGGCAGAGTTCAATTAAGACGTGTATTCATGAGAGGAAAAATGCGAAGTCTGTCTCCCCATGGCGGGCAAGAAGATGGATTAAGGACGGTGCTAGTTTAAGTGAGGGGTGTTCGGGCCGGGCATACCTTCTTTGCTGTCAATTGAAGGAACTGGACTCGTCGAAGGAAGGGAGCAAAACGTACCGTGAGGACCTGTCCATATCTGCTACTAAGGCATAGAAATAAGACACATTTCCAAAACATAGTAGCAAAGAGGGTCCACCACGTGGTCTAGCTTCCGTCTGTAACGGTTCGCCTTGGTCAGATCAAGCGGCACGTACAACGAAACGAGAAAATGGACCCACTCCGGGTTCCAGGATCGCATGATGCAATTTCATTGCCACCCTGCCAGAGGAGTGGGTTTTATGAACCCTATGTAGCTGCTCCGCGTCTCGGCATCAGTCCAACTCCAGGATCCATCATGAGTTGCCTGTTCGGCGTCTACTCCAGGATCTGTGTGATCATCGATCTCCGCCATTTGCCTGTCCACTTCTTGGCTCTGCTCGTGCCCATATCCGGACGCTACTAAGGCATAGAAATAAGATTCATTTTCCAAACATAGCCTAAGTGTTCTACAGTGTTTTTACATTAAGGCCCATTAGTCCTACTATTCATGGCGCTTCTTGATATGTTTGCGCAGCGTGTCGTTGCGCGAGTACGACTTGCCACACTGATTGCAGGAGACGGAGAGACCAACATGGGTCCCGATGTGACGGCGAATCCCGTCTCGACGGCACTCCATACTGCAGATCTCATTCTCAATCGGCCACTGGCAGACAATCCTATCCGAGTCCGTTCCTCGGACGCCGTGCACGTTGCCAAGGTGGACCACCAAGTCGTCAAAGTCGGTACAGACGTGTGAGCAAAGGATCCCGCTCATGATCCAGAGGCACCGGTAACCATTATGGTTGGTTGGCGCGACTGGTCTACGGCCGCCTGCTATCAGTAATGTGGGGATGATGGTGGGAGCTAGAGATCCCACCCAACCATAGGAGGTCCTCCTGTCATTAAAGTCACGAGCTGCAGGAGAAAGTACTCCTGCTATATACCTATGAGCGCGAACTCGGAGGAAATAGAAGCTAGCTTACCTCTGCTGGGTAGGCGTTGGCCATAGCTCTATAGAAGAGTGAGTGGATTTTTGACGTAGGAAGAGGGTACTGGCTTACAGAGGGACAGACGCGGTAGGCTGGGTAGGCTGAAGAGTCCAAGATGCGCCCGTATGTGCTGCTTGGGAGACGTGATTGGTGGATCTATGGAAGAGCTGGACGTAGGAAGAGGGAGCTGACTTACGGAGGGACAGACTCGGACGCGGTAGTTTGAGAGGTAAGATGGGTATGCTGAAGGGTAGTGATTTTGATTTTGGGCCTCGCGGCGACTTTTATACATGACCTTCCAACAGTTGGCTATCTGGGATATAACTCGGAAGGTTCTTGCTGGAATTTCTGTCGGTCATTGGATGAAAATGACTGGCCGGGAGGATAAGGGCTAGTGGTGAACAACATACCGCGATGTGGCTCGCGGTTACGTCAGATTCAATCCGGCGAGCAGGATCAGTTACCCTTTTAAGAAATTGTGTGATGCATTTGTGAACTCCGCTGTGCGATACTTGAAGATGTGCCGTGTACCTGTGAACCGCCCAACCGCCCATTTTCGGCAGACCAATCGCCTCCGGAATTCGGTCCGACTCGTCAGGTGACTTTTTTCGTGGGAGATTGCATAACTGGATGCATCCGTTTCAAGCGCATCAAACCCTCCCTCAAATGCCTCTGTATCATGATTGAAGGTGTCGAGAGCAGGTTTTGTGGTGCCGATTCAGCGAGGAGAACAGGATCACTGGGAACTGAACCGAGAGAAGTACGGTAGTAGCCCCATGATGGGCATGTCAATTTATGTAGCAGAATGGAGAGATCAGACAGAATTTGGGGGAGGAGAACATGTATTTCATGGGATACAGCCATTAGATTCATGCAGCGAAAAATCTAACTGAAATGAAGGGAGTTGTTGAACCTCTGAATATGGGTGATGGTCCAGGGAAATTCAGTGGATTTTTTCCAATGAAATTCATGTAAGTACCCTGTGAACCCCCAGTCAATATGCGCTTAAACCGCCACTGAAATTCATTGAATCTACTACCCACAGTGTGTAGTTTTACATCGCACATCGCACAGATCACACCCCTTCCTGCCAGTGTACCAATCAACGTATCCAATATGCAGACCTCCAGCTCCTCTAATCCAAAACAATTCATGTGCAACTGTAATTGGTATTGCCGAGGTCAGCTTCGCCTTGTTTCCAAAGCTAGTTTCTATCGCCACTTCGCTTATGCTGAGGAAAGAGAGTGGGACATGCTTGAGGAGATCAAAACAGCAGGCTCCTTCAATGCTGCTTGTGTGATCCTTGTGAATACAGTGCTGCTCATAGGCGATAGCACGGGTATACCCCCGGGTGGCTGTGTGCGTACCCGTACCCGTACCCGCGGATATACCCGTACCCGTGATGAGGGTGCGGGTATATCAGCGGGTACGAGAAATCCATACCCGTACTGATACCCGTACCCGTGGGTACCCGCGGGTACAGCGGCAAGGGGCGAGGTGAGGGCCGCGCGACGGGGTGGCGACAGCGGCAACGGCAAGGGTGAGGTGGTTAGGGCGAGGCAGGAAGAGGTCAAGGCCACAACGCTCGCATGCGAACGCGAACACGAACGGTTATGCCGTTCGTGTTCGTGTTTGCACGCGAGGGTGAGGGTGGCGAAGGTGGTGAGGGCGAAGGTGAGGTGGTGAGGTGGCGACTGTGTGCTCGCGTGACGGGACAGCAACAGTGGCAACAGCGAGGGTAGAGGTCAAGATCATAGTGCTCGCGTGCGAACGCAAACGCGAACGGCATAACCGTTCGTGTTCATGTTTGCACGCGAGGGTGAAGGTGCCAATGGGGTGGCGAAGGTGGCGAGGGCAATGGTGGTGGCGAGGTGATGATGGTGGCGAGGGCGATGGCGCTCGCGCAATACTAGAGTGGTGATAGCGGCGAAGGCGGGGGCAAGGTGGCAAGTGCGAGGTGGCAATGGCAGCGAGACGGCGAGGGATGACGAGAGTGCTCGACGCTCGTATGTGAACGCGAACGCGAACGGTTACTATCGTTCACGTTCGCGTTTGCGTTTGCACACGAGGGTGAGGGTGGTGGGGTGGTGAGGGTGAGGGTGAGGTGGCATGGCGGCGAGACAGCGAGGGTGATGGTGGCAAAAGCGAGGGTGAGGCGGCAAGGTGGCGAGATGGCGAAGGTGAAGGCAAGAGCCGCCTTGACACTCATATGCGAACGCGAACGCGAACGACATAATCATTCGCGATCGTGTTTTCACACGAGGGTGAAGGTGGGGTGCCAGGGAGGGCAGTGAGATCTTGAGATGGCGAGACGGTGAGACGAGGGTGAGACCTTGAGGTGGCGAGGGCAGCGAGACGGCGAGACGGCGAGAGTGAAGCTGGCAGCGAGGTGGTGAGCGGCACTTACCATTTTGAGCAAGACCCGGACCACGGGTACGGGTACGGGTA
Source organism: Harrya chromipes (assembly GCA_038091155.1). Lineage (NCBI taxonomy): Eukaryota > Fungi > Basidiomycota > Agaricomycetes > Boletales > Boletaceae > Harrya > Harrya chromipes. Next base: position 16,655 of record JBBPNX010000396.1, on the reverse strand, counting down.
CGGGTGTCTGTCAGCGCGACCCGTACCCGTACCCGTGCAGTTGCCTAGCTGCTCAACAAGAGGATTCAGAATCTTCCCGAACAGCCTGACAGCCAAGCTGGGCCCAGTAGTAGACCAGCCTTTGTGAGCACTCATCGAGCAGACACTATACGAGGATTGGTCAAGAGCTCGTGAAGCATCGGAACCTGATCCACGTCTAGGGAAGAGAAAGTGTTCCCGCAACAAGGAGAACATTGATCCGAATGTAAGTTACCTTTAACATTGAAGCTACTGATCTAAACTTTCACCTGAGCAACCCGATCGAGAACAAGTCTCACCTCCTCCCGAACATTTTTCTCCTCCCCCCAATCCTCCGCTATCACTTCCCCGATCACCCGAGCAACCTGATCGAGAACAAAGGACAGTCTTGCCTCCTCCCGAGCGCTTTTCTCCTCCCCCCGATCCTCCGCTATCACCTCCTTGATCCCCATTTCAATTTGATCCTCCCAGTTCTCTATCATCCAATGAGGAGCATTCTGGTCCGTCACAACCACTAACTCCTCAGAATCTTGATCCTTGTCCAAATAATCGCCGTCGCATTAACTATGATCGAAGACGAGCTCCAGTGATCGATATTAATCATGTTTCTGAGCTCGCTGTCCTTCCCAGGATTCGACAAACTTGGGATTTCATCAAAATCATTCGGGACGCATCCTTTCAGGATCCGATAGCCAGGTTGACTCATGCGATGCTCGCTCGATTTCGCAATCCGCCATGAGAGGCCATTCAGATTGACAACCCCGGTGTCGAGCACAGTCTTACTGTGTATCTCGAACTCAAGCATGCATTCTAATGGTTTATGATGGGGTCATTAAGTCCACAGCGCTTGCGTCAACACTAACTTTCTGGAGGGCATCCCGGAAATGGGCAGTTTATCCAAACAGCCCATGAAATGAAGTTTCCGAACCGTTCGATCATCGCACCTGTCACACATATGTGACACGACTATTCCATCGCCGCCATGTTTCCTCTTCTGGCCCAGCTTCAGTGCTGTCAGCCTCGTTTTCAGCCACAGTCAGCCACCACGCTCATATAATTTAAGGTGTGTACGTCCAGTTCCTTCCTTCTGTTCTCCTTTGCCACTGACTCATTCCATCGCCACCACATTGTGTCGTTGCTCCCTTCTGTCCAAGGTGCCAGCCATCTCTCCCCCGAAGTACTGGACAATGTCAGATACAAGGGTGCATACATCTTCCTTCCTTTCTCCTCTGTTGTAGACTTGGCCATGGAGATCACTACGTTGTTGGTTTCACTATTGCCCTTGCGATGGAAGTTTGTTCTTGGAAGACTCGCACGTGAGTGCAACTGGTACGTCGTGCCACACGCACAACAAGAAAAGAGGAAAAAAGTCTTTCATTCACATAACGAACAGGTAAGTATTACAGATAGGCTTGTAATACGGAACTCGACTCATCGAAGGAACGTACCGTGAGGACCTGTCCATATCTGCTACTAAGGCATAGAAATAAGATACATTTTCCAAAACATAGTAGCAAAGAGGGTCCACCACGTGGTCTAGCTTCCGTCTGTAACGGTTCGCCTGGGTCAGATCAAGCGGCACGGACCCACTCCGGGTTCCAGGATTGCATGATGCAATTTCATCGCCACCCTTCCAGAGAAGTGGTTTTTTATGAACCCTATGTAGATGCTCCGCGCCTCGGCATCAGTCCAACTCTAGGGTCCATCATGATGAGTTCGCCTATTCGGCGTCTATTGCAGGATCTGGGTGATCGTCGATCTCCGCCATTTGCCTGTCCACTTCTTGGCTCTGCTCGTGCGTTGTTAAAGGGCGTGTTCGGTATTTTCGAAGGCTAAGAATGAGGCGTTGTCCAACGACCGAGAGTAGCGGGAACGATAATCTGTCCCACGGTGGGTCAAAAACACAAATGCAAACAACTACATCCTCCACTCACGCCAACTGAAGAAAGTCTCTCGAATCCTTTTATCATACAATCAATCATCATCAATGTCGTTCACGAAGTGCGGATGGAAAATTCTCACTCGACGCACAACGGTCCTACAGAATTTCTGTGGATGATGAAATATCCAACTGTAAACAATGATTTCTTACCAGCATATCATGGAAAATACGTTATTGAATAGGCTTGCCTGCACAGTGGGCATGAAATCAATTTATCCAAAGTGCTCATAAAGCTTACTTTACAATATAAAACAAGACGGCTAAACCATTTATCAGAGTGCAGTCACAAAAATATATCGAAACTCGTACCATCACGCACAAGGAGTCGCATCAATCGCGATGGGTACCGAGGACGGGACTCCTTGAAGAGTTTCCGAAGACTGAACCATACCATTGCCAACATGATGCTGTCGAGCGCTAGTCTACAGTACGAATTAGACCCTAACGACCCCTAATCACGAATGACTTACGTTGCCAACCACATCAACCACTGTGAACTGTCAGAGCGATCTTACATATCGTGATGGAAAAACGGGACTGACAATATATGCTATGGTTCGAAAAGAAGGAATCATCAGCAAGTTAAAATGATACGAATGAATGTACGTACGAGGCGTCGCACTTACGCATGCGCCAACTTGGTCCAGGTAGTGAAGTGGGAGGGCTGTAGAAATGCTCGGAATATCTGTCAACAATATCTCCGACACAATACGCACATTTCGCCCCGCTCTGCACATATAGTAAGATCGCGCTCACAGCGAGAACATAAAGGGCATATAAAGTAATCAAGATGACTGCGACCCGATATTGATACCTCCAGATTGTCCAAGCGCGCATCAAAATCAAAACTAGGCTTTACTGTCACGACCCATAACAGTGGTGGTAATGCAGACTCACTACGGATGGATTCTCCAGAGAAGACCATGAACAAGGCGCAAAACAGTCGAAAGAACGTGCAAAACTTCTGCATAACCGGCGAGGTCAAAAACGTCCGGGATGCATAAAATTGACATACCTCCGTAGAGCTCAGACTTAGATATCCTGTCTCCTCCAATGCGATGAATGTCTGTCCAATGATGTTTCCGTACCGGTTTAACAGAAAGCCTATTTTAACGGCTGTTCGGGGAGCCTTCCAGATATAGTGTACCTTAAGCGGGCGTTAGACAGATACTCGACGAGGACAGCAGTGGGTCATACTTCATGCGGGAAAGTGATTAGGTAGTCGTAAACAAGTAGCGTGTACCCGGCGAAGACCGCGGATCTGTGAGATGAATCAACCCAGCGGGCCCAGACGCACAAGTATAAGCACCTTACTTGCGAACGGCCACCCGGCTTAGGACAATTGCTAGTGGTACAGGCATGGTGAGAAGGGGGGAAAATGGGTTGGACGGGGAATAATGGGCACTATAAGTTAGTTGAGGCAGTAATAAGGACCTCACAAGGCACGTTGAAAGCGAGGTAACGTTAGAAATATGAACAAACGTGCAATGCTGCCTGGATACTCTCAAGGCTTATGATCTATGAGAGACTGGTATAAATCCGAATAAAACACAGTGAGCGATATACGCGGTGCTACTAGTAACAGACCTTAACTTCATATGCACCGGATGTGATGCATGTGATGTTCGTGCCTCTTGCAACAGGCCAAAGGCCACCGTATTAACAGGCGGCGCCGTCTATTGTGCGCAACGATCCCGTGGTCAACAACACCGAAAATAAGGGTGGATATTAGATTCATCTCATCCACGGCATCATCGTGTTCGCTGACCATCGTGACGGAAATCGGGTTTTGAGTCTAATTGGACGCCGCGGGGTGCCTTTTCAACTTCCCAGGCATTCGCAAGGACCAAATTGGCCTGACTGAAATCACTGGCAGCGTCCCATTTTGAAGTCTTCCATGGCAAGGACTCGGAGCACGATAACGTGCAGCTCATTTCCGAATCGAACACAGATTCCGAGTCTTTCGAACAGGCCTGCAGGTCCAGAGCTCAGGCCTCAGGGCCGGAACCTTTTACTCTGCTCTTGGCGATGGAAGTTTGTTCTTGGAAGACTCGCACGTGAGTGCAACTGTTAAACAGTTACGTCGTGCCACACACGCACAACAATAAAAAAAGAGGAAAAAAAGTCTTTCATTCGCATAACGAAGAGGTAGTACAGATAGGCTTGTAATACTAGGCGTAAAAAATCCAGAAACAACAGCATGAGCGCCTCACTCAACACTCGGGGTCGTGGAAGTGCGCAGGCTGATCGGCGCAGAGAAGGGGGATCTAGGGACCAAGATGACAGGGTGCCAGGAACGCGGGTTGATTGAGTTGGCGAGGTATGGGCGGGGGAATAGCCTCCTCAGTTCCACGAATTCGTAACCATCATACTTGGTGAGTGTGGTGGCGAAGCGGGCTGTTGGAAATATGCAGACTGGGATGGAGACGCCAGCGAGCCAGGCGGGTACAAAAGAGGGACCGTTGGCACAAGCTCGAAGACATGCTGTGCGATCGCGCGCGGTCGGCCGGGTTGTCCGGTCTGTCCCAAAGGTTCTGGTGCGGACATGATAGCGTGTATGCGAGGATCGAGATTCATAAGTTGATGGGAACCTTCTGCGGCTGTCGTGGCTGTTGTACCAGACGTGCCACGGCCATCCCAGATACACCGAATCTCATTTCCAGGGATAATCTGGGCAAGAAGACCGGTTGAGACGTGTCTCACTTCAACGAATCGCGAGTCAAAAAGGAGGATGTATGGCCAGTGCATGGCCACACGCTCTGCGGTGCCCTCCCACTCGATCGTTCCCGTAGGACGGCTTGGTGCTCCGTGTTTGTTCACATAAATGCCGAATTCTATGACCATGTGAATAGTTGAGTGGACGGTTGCAATGATATCTTACCATCGTAACATAGCAGGAACTCGTTTTCGACGCGGAACATACCCATTGGCTTGCATGATTCACAGCGTCTTGCCAACCGCTCGTGACCGTCGTCACGGAGCGGAATCGTCACACTTTTGAAGCTGGAGATCACGGTGTCAGTGAGTTATATCTTTGGCATTAGTAATGTGACATACTCGGTAAGATCCATGATTTCAAAACCTTTAGTACAAAGAATCGCAATCTTGGCTTTCAAAAAGACCAGGTCGAACGATTCGGAGGGCAGGAAGAATTCCTAAAAGGCAAAGGGTTAGCTACAATGGGATCGGTACGTACTAGTACGCACCCTGTACAAACGGAACCACTCTGACCGAGCAGGTCGTATGCCGAACCTCGACGTAAATGAAGCAGGTGCCTTCGATCGTTCGTTGATTTTCTCGACAACAGGTTCAAGGACACGGAATACGCTGTCAAGCTGCGAGAAGGTCAATAAGGGACGTATATATATGGGAAGGACCTACCCCCTTCTTCTTCATGTAGATGACCAAGGTCCGACCGCCTTGATTACCCACGCTGAAGAAGTGGACATCTCGCGTACCATTGACTCGCTGAGGAGTCTGTGATGTATGCGCGCTTTGTGGCGACGATGGAACAAGCGCTTCAATGTGATAGGCGAATAAAGCCTAACCAAAGCGTCCACTGAATTTCCCGCCAGACTACAACATGTGACCAACTCACCTTGTCTGCCAGGACAAGGAACATCCCAAAGTCTTCCAACATTGCACACTGTGTGACCATCTTAAGGTGCAGCACACGACGCATAGCTGGCGCGACACCAAAGTTAGATCTGCGACCATCAGAAACCAGAAAACTTACATCGAGAGTCGTGTCTGAAGCCGATCCACACACCCTCCGCACACCCAATCGCAACAAGCGCCCTTCCATCAGTGGTATCTGCAAATAGTGATCGGTAAAAAGCCTACAACCACACTCCGGACAAAACACCCACTGAACGGCACAGAGCATGTCACCTTGCCAGTGAATGAATTCTCGTGGTTCCATGATGGTGTGGTTGCGCTCGCCGAGATTGCAGGAACGAAGAAGGTATCCGTGCTGAGGGGTTCCATCTCAAATACCTTGTTAGACTCTTGAACGACCTTGCGCAACCCAATTGCTTCTTCCAACTTTTGTTTCCATTCCGCCCGTGCCTGAGGACTCTCCGTGAACAACGTGTATAGACCACCTAGCCTGCCGCTGTAGTGGATCGTGCAAGGATAGACAAGCCGAGAGTCCACTGCGCTATCAGGCGCACCGTTACCTGGTGTCGTAGGTACACCAGAATCGCCATGTCTGTTACCAAGGCCTAGGCGTAGGATACCCGTACTTCGTTGCGTGGGTGGATCCAGGAAACTAGTGAGATTAAGTAGGTCCAGAGGGATAGGCTAAGGGTACTGTTAGCTGAGTTTTGGACTGAGGGCGAACGACTAACCCTGCGGTTGACGTAAAACTTCGACACACCGTCCCTCTCCTTCGGCTTCGTCATGACCACTAGACAGTCTGTCAAAACAACAAGAAGGGGTAGATAATGACGACCCACGATAATTATCGAACAGAAGGACAAAAAGTTCAGTCCATCCATTCCATTCGAAACCAGTCTCCGGCTGCCTCAACAGTTTTCCAGCATGGACTAGTGATCGGTTTTCATTCAGCAAATCCATGTCCTTTCGTCCGCGTTCGTCAACATTCAACGAGTTTCAATGCTATCACTACACTTACCACCGACTCTCCTGGCTTGAACACGATATTCGAATTGTAGCACCACAGCTGGACCTTTTGCTTCGCGGACTCGACGCCCGGCTCGCTATCTTTTCCAAGCGCCTTGATTATCTCGAGTACCTGTGGAATGGCTTCACGATCCTCGTGACCTGCCGGGGTCTCATCGTAGATGCCTTTCAGAAGCAATTCGTATCGCAAAAGTCGAGGTATAGGACGATTGATGAAGCTCTTCATGTCTAAACGGTGTGCGTCTGGATGGCGCGTACATTGCTGCATAAGAGGTCAGCGCTTTAGAAAGGAAAGTAGTGAACGTAGCCCATACCTCGACAAATGTTTTGAACTCATAATTGTTAGCCATCTCATCGTCTATTCGATACGCTGCAATCGGGTAGTTCGGGATATATTCCATGTAAGCTTCCCTGAAACTCAACGCAGCATCAAACACTGCCGCGGTGATACTCTTGATCAAGGGATGTTCATCCCGCTGGATCTCGTGCAGATTATCAAGCAACTTGCGGTGATGACCGTATATCTCTGCAAAATTGTGGAATACGTCTGTGATGAAGTTCTCCAATCTCTCCCGTGGAATGATGGGCGGATCTTGCGTCCGTAATGGCTGAATGTACATCTAGCAAAATGAAACACTCTGAGAAACGAATACGCAAATCATGAAATGATCACCTCGTACCATTTCAATGTTTTCCAGGTCCTTCACGTATCCCATCTCACCCTTGATCAACTCAAAGATGATCCTGAAAGCATGATTCAATTCAAATACTTCTTTTAGCGGACGAAGTGCTCACGCCTGGCGTTTGGCCTCGGATTTGCTCAAGCCCTCTCTCAATTCAGTAGGAACCAAGTCGTGCCATTCCCACTTTGCGCTGGGCCCTTTACCCATGGCAGTCTGGAATGTACGCAGCTGAGCGACGTTCTGTAAATCCTTTATGGCATGGATAGCTTCTGCAAGATAATACGCGTCCGGATTGCCCTCGGTTGTTTCCTTCATGATCGCCTCCAGAGCAAGTGGATACTTTTGGAGATGCTCCGAAGGTCGTGACAGGAAATGCTTCAAATCCAACCGTCTCGACTCTTGCTTTACAGATTGACGCGAGCATTCCTAGAAACCGAATAGAACACAAATTTAACGACAATCACGAAGACTTGGCGGCACGCAGTTCACTACGAACCTCGAGGAAAAGCCTCAGATTGGCATTCGCTTCGATCTCTTCCTTGAATCGCTTTTCAGCCAAAGGTAGATGTGCGATATAAGTTGGGTATGCGTATCGGAAGCTTCGAGCAGCCTCAACGAAAACATCCCCAATCTTCTGAATGATCGGAGATTGCTCTCGCTGGCGAACGTACATCGATTCCACAAGTCGTTTGTTGCATTCTCGGAGATCAAGAATATTACCGAAGACTTCCTCGATGAACTCGTCTAGTTGGGCAGCAGGCATGATATGGGTTGCGCGACGGAGAGGGCGGATGTAAAGCTAATCACTTATGAGCGAAAAATCAAGAAGTGGTAATGATGGCAACGTACACTTTCAACCGAGCCAAGATCTTGAACATACTGTTCTTCTTGACTGATCGTTTTGTGGATGATCCTTTGCCAAAGGCGTGAGCGAAAAGCTGCACCGACACGGTGAATACAAACGTTTGGCGATGAACCTCGCTCTCTGGAAGACTACGAAGAATCGCGGGATCAACTGTATTCAACCAATCTTCAGTCTAGCACAGCACGTAAGCAGCAGTTCCCAAACTCCTGTCTGTCGACTCACATGAGATGCAACTTCTGGCCCAGGTAGTAGGGTAACATCCGTTACGAGGGCGGCCTGAAACAACCTCAATTTGCGTCATGGATGTAATTGGGAAACTCACGCGTCTTCGTGGACAAACCCACGAATAACATGGGTCTTCCTCGCTACACGTCGATGTGTAGCATTTGGTGAGCATGGTGATCACAGCTGTTGGAAGTTCTTCCCTTTCCCTCTGGGACTCTGAACCACCCTCGAGATCATCCAGGAACATGTACACGTCCTCGACACCATCCTGCAGTGGCTTATCACCCCATTCAACCTCATAAAAGAAAAGTTGACTTTGAAGGCTGCGCGCTACCTGCAACGCTGCACGCCTGTCTGCCGTAGAGACACCGTGATTAATCAGTAGCTCTCGTTGAATTTGTGATTGAATTGTCGACTAAGAACTGATCATGACAATCCGAAGGGCGACAATGGAGAACGGCACCACGTACAACGATGTCCTTTCCGGTGAAGGCACGGGGATAAGGGATACTGCTCTTGACATGGATACCTCTTGGAACTTTGTCGCGCAGCCTAACAGCAAGATGAGAGAGTAGACTGAAGTTGACAAAACGATCAGGATCTGGGTCGTCGCTGTCAGTAAAGTCTTCATCGTCATCATCGGGGTCAACCAATGCTCCACCGGAGCTGCCAGCAGCACCATGGTCACTTGGCCGGGAGTGGTCGAACGAGTCTGTGCTAGGGTCCTGGATGCCGTAACCATTTGAGGAATCGTATATTTCGGGGTGTCTCATCGCAGAGGGTCCAGCAGCCGAGAATGGATATGTACCGGCTGAAATGTCTCTCGCGGGCACTACAGGGCCAACGTTGGGTGACTGATATTCGCTGTAAGTAGTAGCCGTAGTGGTAGCTGACGGATTCCGTGCCAGTAGATCTGTTTGAGCTGACGAAACTGTCGAGCCGACTGAGGTAGCGCGACCCACGCTAACGTCCGCATCTTGTGAGGACAGCTGCGTCAGCGTTGCTGGACCAGGCATTCGGACAGATGACCTACTGTTGATGAAGTCAGTTGATTGTGAATACTGCGGTTGAAGGTCCTTGACACGTGGATTTGAAGGTGCACTTGTGCTGTTGTCTGGATGGGAACGAGCATTGAGTTGCATATACCCGTCCATGTATCTTGATTGACCAGACAATTGTTGTTGATGGGCTGGGCGGCTTCTCTCTGCAGTGTACATCTCAAGAAGCGAATTCTCGTCATAATGGCCATTGAAACCTGGGATCGTTGGCGCTAAAGCGCCTGGAGGTCGTGCGGAGGTTTTACGGGTCAGATAATCATGGACGTCGTCCGCGGCTGGACTACTACCATTAGACTGGGTAGGAACAGCTGGAACTGGTTTGTAGATGTTAGGGCCAACTTCAGAATGGGTAGCTGCGATGGGTTTGCCGGACGTCGGTGAGGCTGCAGATCCGGTCGAGCCCCGACTACCAATAAAACCAGGCGATTTGAAACTAGGCGATTGGGGGCCGGGTGCTTGCGGTAATTGACGACGACTAGAGATGGAGGTATGAGAGTGACAAAAAACGGCCGAGAAGCGGCATACCCATCGACATTCGCCGTCCCCGGGCGAGACGTAGTGGGTAAAATTCGAGGAACTTCACCAAGATGAGGATCTGTGGGACTGGAGACCGGTGGAGGGACAGCGCCAGGAAGATGAGGTAATGGCCTTATTGGCCTGTGGGATGTGGGGGAAACTGTAGCATCGATATTGGAACGAACTTCAGGGGCGTGGCCCGGGAATGGTTGTTCTGATAATGTAGTTATGTGCTGTGCGTGAAGAAGCAGAAAAGGCGGTACGTACGTGGGATGCGAGGAGGGGAAGTTCTTGTTGCCGCCAGAGGTGGACTTGTCGGATCTGGGTCTGCGTAGTGTTCTCTTGAATTGAGAGAGGCAGCGTTGACAAGAGAATGCTCTGGGGGCGAGGCAGATTCTTCACCAAATATGCGCCAGACTTCGTCGTAAAGATGTTGAAGATCCTCATCGCCAGGTGGAGGTGGTCTAGGGTTGGATGGAAGTGCAGACATGATGGGCTGGGGGGTTAATCACGGCGCCGCAAAGCTGGATTATCTAGGAGATCCGTGCAGTTGAGCTCCGTGTTGACGCGCCTAATGTGCTCGACGACGAGGACGACGTCGAGACGGGTATGGGGCGATCTCGTGCTATGAAGCGCAATGATGTTGTGCGTGTATAGACAAGCCAAGGACGACCGCCGTAGCCCGTCAATTCACACCGGACTCGGCCGTTGACTGTATACAGCCGACACAACATTTCATTTCTCAACGCTCTTGGTTGGCACTGAAATTCATTAAATATCTTGTCGATACTGTAATGTCTATCCATACGACGGTCGTCTTGTACAAACCACAGTTATTGATACTGATTAGTACGGAGTCGGCGACGTCCCCGGACGCCCGTCGGGGCCGGTACCTAGACAGGCATGCATAGCTTCGGGGCTTCAGCTTGACCGACTCGTATCGCCGTTTGATCGACCACAAAGTTTCAGCCTGATCGCCATGACGAGAGTACCAAAATTGACTTCATCTGTGCACGACATCAGCGCTGAGAAACCGCCTTTCGGTTCCAGGTGAGCAACGAATCATGGTTGTCGTACTCGTCTTGTCACTGCCCAGCGACTACATAGATTCTTGACAGATGATGCGGCCATATGGACCCAGAATGCGTGGGATCATGTTCCTCCACCTGATGATCAGGCAGCAAACATCGCTTCTTCTCTCCAAAGACAGCGACTTGCTCCTGTCCCCGATGAAGATAAAGAAAAATACAACTCAAAACCTGCCAAATACTGGTACGAACATCATTCATGGACGTCGGATTTGCGTCATGACACTGGCACGAAAGGGACAATTTTTACAAGGCCAATGCAGACAACTTTTTTCGTGACAGAAAATGGTATTCTACTTTGATGATCGCAGAGTTTTGGCTTACTTTTAGCTCAGGCTGCACCTAGAATTCCCAGATCTAGTGGCTGCTGCCGAGCCTGAGGTATGCGACCCCCTCGATTATTCTGTACATATGCCAACTTGACCAGGCAGGAGAGATCACCATTTGCGAAATCGGGTGTGGTGAGGCATCAACACCGTATAGGCCACCCAGCGTTTTCTCTAACCAGCTCAGTCCAGGTCCCGGAAATGCCGCGTTTCCATTACTTTCCGCAAACAAGAACCCTCGGCTTACGATCCGGGCATACGACTACTCCTCGCATGCAGTCAAGCTAGTACAGGCACGTCCCTTCGTCTCCGTTTTCCATGCCTAGCATACAACGTGCCTGCAGAACAATCCTCTATATAGTAACCCGCCCGTCGGCTCGATTCATTCCGCGGTATGGGATCTCGCCTCCGAAAACACGCTCCCACCAGGCGTGGAGCCAGCAACAGTCGACATCGCTCTCTGCGTCTTCGTCCTGAGCGCTCTCCACCCCGACGAATGGGGCAAGGCAATAGCGAACATTCACCGCGTACGTCTCCTCCACGTGTGCCATCCCGTGTGTCATTCATCTCCCTTGGTAGATGTTAAAACCAGACGGGGTCGTCCTTGTCCGCGACTACGGACGGTACGATCTCACCCAGCTCCGGTTCAAATCCGGCAGAATGCTCGACGAAAACTTTTATATCCGCGGAGACAAGACGCGCGTCTACTTTTTCGAGTTGGGTACGTCCTCGTCTCCACATAGGTTGCTGCCGCCTACCGACCCACTGAATAGATGAACTCGCGTTGATGTTTGCCAGTTCTCGCGCGTCGTCGTCAGACAAGATGATTCGAACGACGGAAGAAGTGACAGACGCGGAGGAGGATCCCGAGCCGTCCACTTCGAGTCCACCATCCCATACCTCACCATTGAGCGACTCTGTCTCACCTGCACCGGTTTCCAAACTATCAACGGACCAATCGAACGAGGGACCAATCTCCGTTACTCCACCTCAGGCTGCCACCATCCATCCTAACCTCCTCGCTCTCCTCCCGTCCTGCTCCCCTCACCCCCTGTTTACCATCGAACGACTGGGGGTAGATCGAAGGCTGCTTGTGAATAGGAAAAGGCAACTGAAGATGTACAGAGTGTGGATGCAGGGCAAATTTAAAAAGTTAACCCCCATACAACCGGACGTGGAGTCATCTGGGACAACGTAGCAACAATCATCACCCGAAGTAGTTTACTCTACATTAGTTGAACATATCGCAGGATGGAAATATGTATGGGTGCTAGTAAAATCATCATAGATACACAAGGTAAAGCTGACTTGCAGCGTAATGCTACAAATCTTGCCACGAGCCAAAGAGAAACTATAAGAAATCCACAGCACGTTTCCGTCCTCGCGGTGGTCCAGCGATATCGCCCTCCTTCATCACATCCTGACCATCCAGAGGTTCCTCGGCAGGAAGATCCTTCACAATATCCGGCGGTGGTTTCTCCACCCACACTTCCTCCTCTACATGCTCTCTGTGTTTCTTCCGTTTCTTCTTCGGACGATCCCGTTCCCTGGTTTCCCGCCGGGCCAATATCGAAAGGGATTCGCCCCCGTCTTCGTCGACATCAAAGGACATCAGAGGACCCGACTTAGATTTCTTGTTCCTCTTCTCCTTTGCAGCAGACTCTTTCCGACTTCCATTCCCGCTTCCAGCATGTAATTGTGAGTCCCGGGGGACAAACGTCGGTTTGAACGTTGACAGATCCACCTTTTCGTTCACAATGACACCTTTGATCGTGTCGTCCGGCGCAGCTGAAGGGAGGGCAGATTTCTGCGTTGTTAGCAACGAAGTCGAGGGCTGTGAAGGTGTCGGAGCCTCGACATCATCGTCCTTGGGCTCGACCCGCTCATCCTCCTTCTCCTCCTCGCTTTCTTCATCGTCGCTCGCAAATATGGCTTTGAAGATATCCATGGGCGGCCGCTCATAAGTGAGAATGTCCTCCCCTTGACCATCATCGTCTCCCAACCCAATGTTCGCCAAGTCCCGTTTGCCAGTCGGGACAGACGGACCGGGCCGTTCTTCCGTCACCCCTCCAGTCGCATCGTCTGCGCCTCCCGCCGCGTCCATGCCCGCGCTCTGCGGCATATCTGCATGGACGGACGTCGACGCCTCTGGCGTATCAGGGTGCACATCCAGGTTGGGATCCTTGACCCCAAACCGTTTACAGAGGAGACGTGCGGGCTGCCATGGCTTCACCTCTCTCGTCATCGGCCCGTACATGCCCAGTCGGGCAGCGTGTACCTTGGGTTCTTCTTCCTTCTCTTCCATAACTGGCTTCTCTTCTGGCTCCTCGAGCGCTTGTTCGGCACTCGGCATGTGTAGTCCTTCGACAATCTTGGGACCCGACTCGACGACAGCAGCGCTCGTAAACCTTCCCGCCATCGCTCCTGAGACAGGACGAAAGAGCGCGGCAGCCTTGGCGAATTCACTCATCTCGAGTGCATATATCTCTGACGTCTGATTCGGTAGACGTGCAGGTATAGAGATACCAGAACCAGGCTCTGCGTGTGCGCGTAGATAGGCAGTATAACGGGATTGTTTATTGGGATTAGAAGTAAACGGCCGGAATCCTTGCAACGCGGCCTGTGCGACGTGTGGTTCGGTGTGGTGGATATAGGGACCTTGGGATGGGGTTGTTTGTGGTGTCGTCGTATCAGTGGAAGGACGAGCGAAGTGACCAGCTGCAATGTTTTTGATTCGCTCTTGGTCTTTCTTCGACATGTATTCAAAGATGGAGCGTGGCTCGGATGAAAGAGCCGTCTCTCCTAGTGCAGCACCGCGCTGAGGGGTGGTTCAGTGTGCAAACGTCACTTTGTTTGAAATACACAAACCTGATCCGCAGATATCCCAATCTTCCACTGGGCGTGTGTTTGAGGTTGACCAGGTACAGAGAACCGTGGTATGTTTTCCTTCCCGCTAAGCATTGCTCGCTCCTGTTCCCAGAGTACCTTTGGATTGGATTTCCACCCTTTTGGTACGTCGGAAGAAGGGAACCTGAATGGGTCAACATGTGTCGAAGGAGACCATTGATCCACAAACAACTTACCACATGTCTTCTGCGACTGGCTTCTCCGAAAGCCTAAACCCAGAGAGTACAGGTTGCCCGTCCCGGAATACACCAGCGGGACTTGCTTTTGTCTGAAATATGTGAATATCTACCAACCCCGGAAACAAAGGCATGGCTTACCGTTGGTGCAGGGACAGTCGTCCTGCTAGATTTAGACCCGCGACCTCCAAGCGATACGCGTTCTTCATCATGCATATCGTTGATGTCGAAAGCGTGCCGACTTTTTCCATGACCCACGTTGTGATCATAGACGTCTAAATCATCTTCATCCGCGTCGTTCAACGCGCCAAGTCCGAAACCACCTTACGAACCAGTATAAGAGGTTACACATCCCAAAGCGGACTGCGTCACATACCTGCAAGCTGTGGTGCTTCGGCGGCGCGCGTTTCTTGACCGTGGATCCCCAAGCTTGCATGAAGTCCCAGCGATTTGTTATACCCAAGGCCATGTAAAGTGACTTTGCGAGGAACGACGATTGGTGGGATATCTTTTGGCGCATAGGTATGTTTCTTGGCTTCTTCGTCAATATCTGGTCCAGTCCTATCTGGATCACGCCCATGTTGGATCTCGCGTTGCCGCCACGTCACTCTAGGACCTATACCCTGACCCGGTTTCCAACCCATCTTCTTCAAGATCCGTCCTCCAACCGAGTCCTTTGGTACAGGTAACATGGCTTGTTCGAGCGCGAGGGTGATTGGGCTGTCATGATGTACGTGAGACGGGATAAACGAGAAATTCAAGCACAACGCACTCTCTCTGACTGTCGTCTGCTGCTGCCTTACGAGCTCTCTCAGCCTCAGTACCCCCGAGGATATCCATCTGATCGTGTTCGCTGACAAGCTTTTGGTCCGCATGGAGCTCGGTGAGATCTTCTTCGTCCATAAAGTCCTCCGGTCTCGCTGCCCGAGCCTTGGCACGGTCCGATCTTGACGAAACGAACGTCGAGGGTGCCCATCCTAAAGAAGAGGTCGTACACCGGTTATGACTGAGAACAGGCGACCAGGCGAACCTTCCTTGGAACCAACCGTGTTGAAGTAGCCAGCAGAGAAACCTCCAGTGAAAGCTCCATGTAACCTTCTTCGGCCCTTTTCATCTCTTACCTAGAAACGACCTATCAGATTAATAGCCCACGGAGGAGCAGCAACTGACTTCTTGCTTCCAAAGTGGTACGAACTCGCCTATATCTTTGGACTTGTCGAGAGGCGGAAGGGGTGTGCCAATCTAGAGGACTATGAGTGGTACTACGAGGTGTGGGGAAAGAACAAGATAGCGTACCAAACAGAAATTTTCACTGGCTTTCCTGCTCGACGTATCGACACCCAAGTCGCCAAGTTTGCGCTTCAGCCTCGCAGAGCTCATTAAAGATGGCTAATCGAGACTTCAAGTTGTACAACAAGTATTACCGTGACAGTGTCTTGAAGTAGTGCTACATATTACATGGTAGCGCAAAATACGTACAAACAAACCTCGGTTAGGGGTTCCCGCGCTCAGTAAGTACGTCCCAGCCAAAGCGAGATTGAAGTGGAGCACGGCTCGGAGAACTTTGAATAGAGTCAATCGTCGTTCCGTATTAGGTGGTGTGGACGCTAGGCGGGACAAAGCGACCCCGTCACGGTGGTGTCCAAGTTTGGAATGATGGATGTCTTCAGCGGATGGACGAACAATAGAATGTGGAATGTGGAATATGCCTGCTTTGATCTCGTGTGTGGGCCACGTCAACAGGACTTGTTATAAAAACCGGCCTGTGTGTGGTTTGAAGTAAAAGTCTCTTCCTGTAGAAACTTACCCTTCAAACAACAAACAGACGCGGATTATAACAGGTCAGTCACCATCTTTTGCACTCCACAGGTCCTCACCCCTCGACTTCAGTATATCATGATCTCCCTCCAACACCAATCCGAGGCCGTCGCCCCTTCTTCGATCATGAATACAGAGACTCTTCGAGGTCTTCGTCGTGCAGACCTTCAAAAGCTAGCCAAGGTACGCATCGACGGTCTTTCTTGAAATGTGACTGACAATGCGTAGGATCGAGGTATCAAGGCCAACATAAAAAGCAACATCATCATCAAGCAGCTCAAGGAGCGGCAGAGGTCCAAGAGGAGGTGAGTAACGAAGAACTGAAGTCGTTGAACCAAGCACTGACAACGTACACTTCAGGCCTGCAGAAGAGGACCGTGAAGAGGGTC
>JBBPNX010000395.1:0-21235 GCA_038091155.1 Harrya chromipes | reverse complement strand
ACTGAAAGACGTGTCATTATCATGGCAAATTCAACACGATGACTGGCATGGGTACATGGAGATTTCCGCTATCTTCGATCGTCAGGGGATCCTAGTCGGTGTTTTGAAATGGGCGAAAAAAAGGGTTTGCTGAGCATGGATTGTCCGCGCGTCACGGCGCGCGCCGTCCGAAATGATACTCGCGAGCAAGGATATCGGGCCTATCAGAATGAGAAATAAACTCGTACGACTCCATGTATCCCACGTAAACTTGGTGTCTGCAAAACCAGGGTCAAGTTTCTTGGAAGAAATGAAGCATCCCGAGGGTTACTTGCACCCGAACACGACTTTGCTTCTATGAAACGACGGGCAGCTTCAGGAGAAAGGGAGGAATAGGGTCACTAGCACCACGCCACGCTCGAATGTGCCTGTGCTCCACTGATGTAAGACTACAAGGCCTGGCGTTGTGGAGTGTGAGTGTAGGGCAACATCACGATGTAGGCTCGAGGCTCGAGGCGATGGCGAACTCGAAGGCCAATTTCGCTTAGTCAGCCACAACCATTGAGTCTTGTTCACATCATCTTAGATTCATACCACCAAATACCTGATCATGGCCACCCAAGAAGAACAACTCATCGAGCTCATGCTTGAGCTCAAGGTACGTGTAATGTCCTCCGAATTGACCATCGTTTGACTTTCGGCGGTCTCGGCGCAAAAGAAAACAACACCGCAGCAAGCGCGCTCCATTCTCACTTCAACGCCGCAGATAGCGTACGCGCTAGTAGCGCTCATGGTCAAGATGAACGCTGTAGACGTGCAGGTTCTTCAGGTACGTACATTCACGTATTCCGACCTCGTTTGTCCTCGGACAATGTCTTGTCATACCGCTGGGTCTCGACCACTCCGCGTCACGCGTTCTGAACGGATTCGCTGGCAGAAAACGCTCACTACGTACTCTGCGAACATGCCGCCACCGCCTACACAATCGACCGCTCAGATTCCACCAGCTTCCGCCGTACCTCCACACTTTTCGCAATACCGTACCCCTACACCACAGACACATACACCCCCTCACTATAATGGGCACGGTCACACGCCGCAACCATCAAATCAAGCGTCATACATGGGACAAGGGCAGGGTCAGTACGGTGGTCCCAGCGGGTTTGGAACGCCGCCGCCGGTGGCTCTACAAATGAATAATGTTGCTCTGCCTGACGCCCTTGCGTCAATACCGGAAGAACAAAAGGTAACGTTGATATACGTTGCATACATATCCTGTTGTGATCCACGTAACGGGGAATTCAACTCAGTCGACTTTGACTTGTCCCGTCTGCGATCTTTTGAAATAATTTTTTTTGCGTTATATGGTTCTCACCAATTTCATCTAGGCTATGATAATGCGTGTCATCGCCATGACCCCCGAACAGATCAATATCCTACCGCCGCCC
The DNA here is from genome assembly GCA_038091155.1 of Harrya chromipes. Taxonomy (NCBI): domain Eukaryota; kingdom Fungi; phylum Basidiomycota; class Agaricomycetes; order Boletales; family Boletaceae; genus Harrya; species Harrya chromipes. Next base: position 19,808 of record JBBPNX010000395.1, on the reverse strand, counting down.
GAACGGGCTGGTATCATCCAACTTGTGAGTTGACGTTGGTTTCTTGGGGATCCCTACTTAATATGACACTTGGACTTCCTCGACTTGCTTCGATGTCATTTCCGCTTGACATTGATGCCCGTCTCCGTCTTTCCACCGCCTCGCGGCCTCTGTGCGCGAAATCTTGGTCCTATCTTTTCCCATGTTCCCATCTCCCTGTACATCCCGCCTTCTTCCGCGACCTTGCTTCCCGCTTCCGGTAGCGTACCACCCTAGGGTTGCCTTCGTAGATGTGATAATAGGGTTCTATTTCATTTCTCTCCACCCAGGGTTCCCCGTGACCGTGGATTTCGGGGCGGAGATGATTGCGGATGTGATGCCCACAGTCCCCGCAAGTTTTTGGCCGCTTGAAAACGTTGATTCATGTCAACGACGGGGGTCAGACGAACACTCTGTCTACTTCAGGAACCCCAGCAGTGTCCATGAAGGAACCCGGCGGCACGACAACGGCAATCAAGTGGCTAATTTGCGGGAGCAAGGACCCAAACCTGTGCGCACTCATTTTCCCTCGTCATTTGGCCGTGGACGGGAGGAGCTGTTTTTCCGACAACCTCTCCGAGGAAAGGAATGTGACCTGGAATAATGAGGCGTCATTTTGAACTTGCTTCCGGGGTAACCCGAGACCGCGGCTTCACGCGTGTTGCGAATTCGTTGTCAACCCCATCCCCGGATAGTCTTAGTCCAGCGTGTGTGGGGTAAAACGCAAAGCATGCTTTACTTTACCTCACGTAATCTCTTGTCAACGGGAAGTTCCAGTGCGAAAAAGTCGGCCCATATAGAAGACTCGAGAGAGGGGGGTAACGTTACTAACTAGGTGCAGTGTTGGACTCATCGCACGTGTTACCGCGGTCGCAATCAATAATTTGCCCTATTCCCCTTGTTGGGATATAGCTTCGCCTCTCGCGGAAAGACGTACACAAAATGGGCACAACCGAAGGCGGAGGCTATCCACTTCTATCAACGGAGAAAGGAAAGGCGGGGTTTATTATCGCTAATCATGCCAAAAAGAAAAGGAGAGGGGTGAGTCCGACTATCGCAGATAACGAATCCATATAATCTATATTGATTGCAACTTGACAGGCGTAAGACGATACGGATACGTTATATTTGCGCGCTACCAAGTCGGTTGCTGTGAACAGTTTCGGATGTCGTTTGAGCGTAATGAATGATGGAAGGTAGACCCAAGGACGTGAGTATTGAGATTTTATTTATTCAATACGTTCAGGGACACTGCATGGATGGGCGTTCGAACCGTTCAGGCGAGATCCTCGGTCCCCCGGGTTTTCCACCCCTTGACAAAACAACCGCTTCCGTGCGCGAGAGCAAAGCGGAGGCTATATCTCGACACTTGTGGGATCAGCCCTCGTTGCATAATTTAATCAGCGCTGTAGACCTGTTACCTCCGGTGGTCTGTTTGCCGCGGTTCCTGGTTCTCAAGCTGTGTCCATACCCGAAGGGGGTCGGAGGTAAATCGTCCGCGGGTAATGTAATGCACATAGTTACTAGTACATGGGGAACTGATCAAAATGTCCGTCTTACATACCGCAGGTCTAAGATCGTCAAGTTCTACAATCCTTGCAGTGCAAAATAGACACCCGATGTCTTTGGCCAAAAGAACGAAAGAACCTTTACTCTTCTTGGCTTTCGTGCTAAGTCGTTCATACGTGTACAAACATTGATCAGAATCTCATCTCATCTTTATAATCCACTTTGCTCATGACTGAGTATTACCTCCTACAAGCGGCAACCTCGCCTGTCATGTGCTACTTATGTCTCTGACGTATAGATGTTCGTCTAGATCGTTCATGACAAAGCGATCCAATTAAATACCCTTTGCAATCAGTGCATCGACCTCAGTCTTCGGTTTCGCTTGCAAAGCATCGTTACCGCCAACGAATTGACCGCCTGGAATGCAGCATAGGTCAGCAGGCTAGAAGAGACAAGAAACAGAGCGTGATAGAAACACGAATAGAATAAGATACTGACTGATAAAGGTCCGAGGAACAGAACGCGCTCCAGTCTTTACACCTAGATAGTCCTGAATATCAGACCCGTTGTCCGTTAGGTCCAATCTGATCGCAACATGAGTCGTTTATTCATCAGCATAGAAACGAAGGGACAGAGCCGGAAATGGGAATAGGATGACTACGCACTCAACAACTTCGACGGTTTCCTTGGGGTATTTGGTCGCAAAGTATTGCTTGGTTGCTCGGCAGAAAGGGCAGTACGACTTGGAAAAGACGACTATCTTGTTGTTCGCGATCTTGTCCTGATTAAAGATTCGAAGAACCGATAACGTTAGCATTCTGAGCCTCGTGCATCAAAGGCAGGTAGGTCGGATGTATTCGGAAGGTTGATGGCCCTCAGGACACTCACCTCGACAATGTCTTTGATAGATGTCATTCCGGATTGTCGTTGGAGAAGCGAAGATGAGGATACAGCTGTGGTAGGCGATGAGAAAAAGTAGGCGCGGGGTGGGTTTTTGATAGCAAAAGACAGAGAGCGATATATATGGGACATGATCATGCCAGTTGGTATTATAAGTTATGAATAAGCCACAGTCTGCCCTTGGAATATACTTACCAAGCCTTATATAAACGATTCAGTCATAATATGACGTTGGCCCCACATCCGACTAAACCGTTCTGCATGAGAGTTATAATGTGGAGTCGTAACATTTCGGAGTGTGACTGGTTTCGACTTCTTTATACATTTAGGAGACAAGTGATATTCCGAACTTTTACGATGATGGCACTTCAATTCATCCACTTTCTCAAGCCTTTCAGGAAAATCTTCAAGCTCTATCTACACCGCACACCCAATCATCAACTGATGCTCCAGAGTGAAACGAGGCTCGTGCAACTGGCGGTTCGCCGGTTTCATCCTGGTTCTTGTTTTACTTATACATCCTCAAGGTCCCAGCTGACATTTTGCTTTCCCTTTCCCAGTGTTGGATGCAACTATCGAGGATCAGGCAGTAACCCGCATGCTTGAACTCGAGACCGTCTTGATATTTCCCGGTATTCCTTGATAGCGGATGCGCCAGGAGTAGTCCGGAAATCTCTCGCATAGGTCTTCAGAGCAGAACATGTTCATAGCCGTGGAGGACGCTATCGAGACTAAGAAACAAATCTTTCTGAAATGCTTCGTCCCCTCTAGGTTCCCAATAATTTGGAACAAGGTTCAAGCTCACCGTCAGGTCTTTGAGCTGATAAGTTAGACTCGAGTTAGACTCGAAGTCAGACAACATACGAATATCCTCCTTGGCATGGGATGAATTTGCATCGTCAGCAATACGATGAAACAAGGTATGTCCGAGTCGGGGGATTGTAATGTTTCCGTGTTGTCTCAGACCACTTCAGGACATGGAGCTAGTACTCGCGAAGGCGGACCCCACTTCACACAAGATCTGTCATCTTGTTAGATGCAAGTGAGACATGTCCGTCAAACAGTCAGTTGCCAATGATGTGAAGTACGACGGCATATTCTTGGATTCCCACTTGTGTCAACTTAGTCACTCATGGAAGAGCGCGGATCTCTTTATGCAGAATTGTAAGGTCCTTCTCCGAGTTGAAGGTCACCATCTAATGTACTAGGCGCCATCGTCGCAGATCTTGAAACGCAGGCAAGAGAATTATCATGCTCATCATGTCACTCCGGGGCGCTATCCTCACGAACGTTCCACATGCACTGCCCCGCAAGGGTATTTCTGTAATCACATGGTGTTACTCGGTTGTGGAGTCGGTGCCTCCGTAGAAAGGTTCGTCGAAGTGCCAGCTGACTGAGGCACGTGTGTCAAAGTATGTCTCATCTATGACAGGCAGAAACAGTGCATGTCGTGCGGGGATAATCTGCATCATGTCAGGAACCCCGGACACTTCGTTGGCCTAGAAACCTTGGGAAAGATGTCGAGTGATAAGGATAAGCTGTAGTCCCCACTCACCTCACCCCACCAGATCGTGACATTCGATGGGTCACCAAAACATGGACTCATCTGCCTTGAGAGTGAAGGCGTAACTTAGGCCCCATTTCATTATCGCCACAATGTCTGACTTTGACATGCTGACAGCCGGCGGAGCCTGCACAGCGTTGATAGTCGAACCTCGACCAAGATATAGATACGGTTGAAGCAGGCCTGTAAACTGTCTGGGAGCCGGAATCACAGCCCTAATGTTATGGTAAGAGTGTTGGTTGGCACGGCTGCTCGCCTGTGCTGACGGGTCATACTTATTCCAACACGAGATTTCATCCTGCATTTGTCCTGATTCCTTTCCCAGGAAGAGCGCAGCACACTGGGAATTCATTCATCAGAGGTCAAGAAGATGATCCACGAACGGATTTTGTATCCAGTTTAGCATCACAATGAAAGTGGTATCACTGAATGTCTGCATGAGCCCATATCAACATATGGACATGGACGAAACGCGCGCCCGTATACATGTGTTTGTACCATAACAACATCACAGATCAGAAGATCGTTTATCATCCTAGGGGAAGACGAACACGACCGGAGATATGGGAGCGTCGGTACGTCGTCCTCAAATGGATCAAAGCATTCTGATGATCTGAGATATAAGGTCGTTTATATTCCTAGATATGTTCAGCTGTCAGGCGGAAATTAAAGAGTCAAGTATACTGCTCGCTCTCTCTGTCCTTGATACCGACTAGAATTCTCCTAGCCTCGACGCCAGATGCGAGGGAGATTCCGGTAACGTATGCGGCTCAGCAAGAGAGACTACAAGGTCGCCTTATTTACCGGTGCAATCCATACGTCCCAAGTGGAAGAGACTGCTTGAAAAGTACGGAGTACGAAGGTTCTCCCGCGAGACGTGACCTCGGTGGGACAAGTCGTTTCAAAACTGCCCGATTGTCATCGCATATGTCGCTTCACAAGGAACCCAGCGCTGCCAGCCGAGTTTGCGTCGTTCAACTTGCCTCTGCCTTAAAACTTACTTTCCCTCTTTGACAAGTCAGTAGCCGATCGCATGTTTTTCGTGATGTTCGTTGTCACGGACTCTTCCATTACATGACCAAGTCACTGTTTTACTCCTCAGGTTTTTCGGCAACTTTTCGATCTTCATCGCAGGTGTATGGCCGTGCAAGCCGGTCCGTGGGGATTGTAGGGCTTTGGGCCGACTGTGGGTGACTTTGTTGCGGAAACATCGGTTTCTTGATGTGTTTCGCTCCTTACTGAAAATTTTCCATCACGCCACACCGTGTGCTCGCCCTCGTTTCGAGGGTCTATTGCGTGTCACGCTCTCTTTCTTTCCCTATCACTGGCAGGAGTGCCCTCCCATATCTGTAGATCGTGATGTCGGCTTCTGCCAGATCTTCTTGGCAACTGCTGGCAGATGAAGTACTTCGGGCCAAATCCATTACGCAAGCACAAGTGTTCCATATTTGCCTACCTTATTTTGAGGGTAAGATCAAGCCATCCTTACACCAACATGCCTGGCTGGACGTTACTCGACACCCATCCGATCCAAGGTCGCACTTTTCATCGTCCGCTAGATGCGTCAGAAAATCTTTTTTTCTGGTCCAGCCTCCGCAACGGGGCCTCGGACAGTCTTCTTCAGCTTGGTCTACGTCTATTAAACGGTGCACAACCCTTTTCAGATGTCGAAATCGTGAAGGCATGGCTCTCTACAAAGAGGCGTTATCCCCTCGCTGGCGCCATTATACAAGGTCCTGGGGGCGCGCCTCTTAGCGGGATGGTTTCGAACGCAGGAACTCCTTTGTTCGCGTTGGGGTCCCATTTCGTCGTCCGGGAACGCGACCTCGCCGTCGTCCACCCGCACGAAATCATCTTTGGGCAGGTGACGTCTGCTGAAGAGGTGAACAAACGGGCGACTGCAATTTTCGACGGTCCGCGCCCGCTGTCAAACGAGTTGTTGGCGCAGCTTCATGTGCTGCGCGAGACCGGAAGAAACGATGTCTTGCACTTGATGATCTTGACCGCGCATTGCGTAATGGACGTGGCAGCGGTAAACGCCTTTGCACGGGGCTTCTTGGACATGCTCGCGCGAGGTGGAGGGTCTGAACCTCCTCAGGTTCCGTTGGCGGAGAGGTTAGCCATGGCTGTCTCCTCGGAGGAATGCGAACCTATACAATTACGCCCGCTTAGCCCAGCAAGACGACGGTGGCGAAGAGCGGTAGGGACTCTGATATGCCTGTTACGGACAGCAAGGTTAAAGGTGAGTGTTCATTTCGTTATGAACTTCCTCGGACTGTTTTGACGGGACGTCGGTGTGTCCTCGGTCACAATTACAGGGTGGGCATACACTTCCGTGTCGGCTCACGCCTTTGACGTCCTATGACATCCCTCGAGCCCGTGACGTATCTTTCTCGTTCACGCACACAGAGACGGTTGCTACGCTAGCCAATTGTCGTCTTCATAACGTCACGTTCGGGACTGCTTACTTTGTGCTAGCGCAAATGGCGATGACTCGGGTGCTCTACCGACGGTACCTCCGCGGTGATATCTCGGAAGTGGAATGGGAGTATCGAAAGAGGCAGCCGCACAGCACTAGGAGTCCATTCAACTTGCGTCCGTATCTAGACAGGGCGTGGTTCGAGGGCGGTGGTGGAGGTGAATTTGTGCTTTCCGTAGGTATGAACTATCTCGAGCTGCCATTCATGCCTCTCGGCGAAACGGAGAAACGATACCGACCCCGCGGACAAGATTCGGTACTTGGCCTCAAGGATGGTGCCCCGCCGTTCTCCGAACTTCTCACATTTGATCGATTCCTGCATCGCACTGGGTTGGTTAGGAAGCAAATAACCGAGTATTTCCGCCACCCCTTGTGGTTCGAGATTCTACGTGCGACGGACCAGCTCCGCGCTATAGGTATCCAGCCTGAAGCTTTGGAGAACATCAAGCAAGCTGTCACTGCCAATGAAAATGGTACCCACAGGAAATCGAACGACGAGGTTCCGGGGAGCACGATGGTTTGGGCTCACGGAGGGTCTAGTTTTGGTAACGTAAGTGTTTCGGAAGGCCCATTCCGATTGCTGGGGGTTGATATTTACTGGTTTGCTAGCTGGACACAGTATTGCCACGCAAATATCCCTTGGCGTCCACCCACCCGCTTTCGCCCTTTTCTTACGTTTCCCACCCGTTAAAGGCAGGCTATGTATTTTCCCCTCAAGCTCCCTCACCTTCGTCCGCATACTCGTCAACTTGGATCGCCTCCGAAGCTGATGCATCCCCGAAGATTGTGTTGGAAATGAGTTATGTATATCTTCATGTGCGCCCGGGTCAGCTTTACCTCGGTGCGTCGACATCAGATGAACGGCTGAAGGTGTTTGTTTATTATGACGGCAACGTGTTCGAAGAGGAGGTCGTGAGGGAGTGGTTGGATGAATTCAAGGGCGCGGTATTGTGGTACCTCGTTCGGACGCATCAGTCCTGCCATCGAGAGAGTCATGGTGGTGGCGATAGACAAGCTGCGTTTAGCGAGCGCGTACAAGCGAACCTGTGAAAACGAGATATGAATTGAGATGGGGATCCGAGTGGTGTCACACAGGCTTGAATCTCTGAAGAAAGAATGGAGATCCAATTCGAAAGAAATGGTTTTGTGTCACAGAGTGCTACAAATCAGAGACACGAATGGCACGACGCTTGTCAAATCAGGTCAAGTTACTGGCAAAATACCTCAGGTCGGGCTTCGGAACTTCAACCTAGTCCTCCTGCTCCGAGTCGCGCTACCAGTTCATCACGTATTTACTCGAAACACATCTAGCTGTGGACGTTACCATGGCTAACTCTGAGCTAGGTTGAGCGATGGACGCAGAAGGCTACCAACTCATACAGTCCATTGAGTCCACTTCCCACCTTAATCTATCTCTCGGCCTGGTTACTTGAAGTCGTGGTGCAAGATGGATCATCGGCAACGATGAAAAATAAATGGCTGACGATACACAAAATCTGGCAAGCTTACATACATACAAACGATTCAATACTCGAATTGTCCATCATTCCATTGACAATAATATATTCATGCCCATCTGTTCCATTAAATGCTTGAACGGTCGTCGCCAGTTGTGGCGGTACTGTTGGGGAGTCAGCCATGCACGTGGGGGGAACGGTGGGAACAGAGGCAGGGGTTTTGCCATCGGTATCAGCAACTGCCGGAGCAGGAGGTTGAGGTGTGGCGTTTGTGGGACTAGTTGTCACCCTTCCACTCGCCATCCTGGCATGTCCACGGTCAGGGCAAGCTATTGCCAACTCCGAAAAGCTGGGGAAAACCATCTCCGACGTGACTTCAATTGGAGGTATTGTAGGTGGTCTTGGGTTGGTTTTCCTGAGCATCTTCAGACTGCGGATGATTGCGTGCTGGCGGCGAAATTGCCAAGGACGTTCAGTGAATCTGCAGCCCTTTTTCAGTGGAAAGGCTAACTGCAGATGCTTCTTGGGACACTCACTCTACAACCTTGCGGTAGGCGACGACCGGCGCCGCGATGACTACTCCAACCATTGTCAGAACTGCGACAGCAGCTACGGCAGGTGGCGTGACAATGGTCGTTACCACAACGTTACGAGTGAGGCGCACTAGCCGATCCCAATGACGGACGTGAGGAAGAATGAAACTTGTGTCCGTCGAACCTTTCACGCTATCCACAGATTTGATCATTTGGCTGATCATGTCCAGTACGTCATCTGAACAGTTCATCATTCGCTTCAAAAGGCAGGAAAATGTCAGAAAGCAGGCGTCAAACCTCTAGTAGGCGTCTTGATGTGCCAAACAGGGGTTTCCTTTGCATCTAGGAGCTCGCCAAATAACCAGTGATGCTTTATGTTCCCATATTGTTTCGTGTCGCGAATCTCTTTCCGCAGAATCTCTGTGCCATCCAGTTACTTCCGATGATAAACTCAGTGATGATCTTAGACTTGCCATTCTCAGCCAAGACGCAGATAACGAAAGCAGGGCCAAGCAACACGGATGCCGATTTGGATCCATTTGAGGATGGAGGATTTACAGTTCGCTGGATATGCGTCGGGAGAAGCATGTCAATAACCTTGGGTAGAATAGGCTTGAGGGCTTCTCCACCGAACCCTGCACGAGCGTCAAGGAGTTTGTAATACGAAAAGGCAATCTCGCACACACCGGTCTGGGCCAGGGAACACAGGATAGCAACACCTGATTTTTGGGTGTCCCATTGGTTGGTTTTCAGACAAGATACGCCTTGTTCCACCAAGGTTTCTGTCAACCATTGTTCGCCGTCTGAATTCATTTGGTAACCTCGACGTGGAACAAAGGACATCAAACATACGAATTCGGAAGATGTTCAGGTAGATCAAACCTGTACGCATTTCTCGCGGTTTTCCCGCCCCAAGTTTGCGTGCCAGGAGGGTGGTTATATCATACCCCAACACTTTGTGTTTCAGATCACCTATATGACACACTCAAAGACAGGAGAAAGATAACGATTGGCTGGTCCTACCGTGACTCATTAGGTCATCGAAAATGGTAAAGCCTTCGATGACACCAATTGCTTCATCAAAATAGTCTAATCTGACCATATTGACAATATGCTCAACGAGGTGATTCTGGTCCACCAACTTCCCAAGCTCCTCTAGACAAGGTTAGCAGATGCCATGCTTCAACAAGATATTGACGGACCATCAGTAAGGCACTTCGTCAAAGCATACGCTGCTAGCAGTGCACTATCCTTGAACTGTAGTTGTCTGATAAAAAGATCTAAGAGTTGCTGGTCTGGGAGGTAGGCTTTCAGGTTGGCATTGACTGATGCATAGTTAAACAACTTCGTCGTATGTATGACATCCAACTCTCATACCTTGGCGCAATTTAAGCAGAGTGAAGGTGGCTGCAGTCCGTGCGCGCGTGTCACGTCCATCAGCAGCATTGAAAATAGTTTTGATGACCTCTCTATGGTTATTTCCGCGAGATCGAGCTGGGTGAAGTGTATAAGCAGAGAAGCGTCATTCCGGATGAGGTCTTACCAGAGAAGATCCGGTATAGGAAAGTATCTCCGGTCCTTGTGCGGTTTCGGTAGGTGTCCCTGACACGGCTAGATGCCGAGATTTGGTTGGAAACATGGCGAGGCCTTGCAGAACCACCTTGGGGAGCGCTCTGAAACGCCCCAACTCGAGCTAGTGCCTTTAATGCTAATAACCCGATAGATCCTGGGTGCTTCCTTGCCAACTCGTGAAGCCTAGGTTCTATATCCAAGCAACGATTTGGTGCTGATCACAGTCGGACCGTCAGATCCCAACCTCGTAATTGTGAGAGACATGCCTTGTTCAGCAAAAGAAACAACAACCCGCAGCGCAGGAATAAGGTGGCGCGGATCTCGTAGAGGCATCAGATAATGCTTGTCAAAGAACTCCATGTGATACTACCATTTGTGTCCAGAATTAGAAGCAGTCTGTCTCTTTGCTCCCTCCCATCGGATATCCCGATTTTTTTTGTTATCAACTGGGGATCTGATAAGAGGTCAGCATTCACACCAAGACGCATCGATTCTCCAACATACCGAATTTCACAAGGGAGGAAAGAGCATCCATCACGCGAGGAAAGTATTCTCCTGGGACCATTATATTGCGGTCTAATAGTTGCAGGAAACTATCAATTACCCCATCAGTCAAAATCAAATTTCGAAGATTTTCGTGTTTCGCTATTGGCGGTAAAAGGCCTACAGCCCTTTGCCACTGTTCAGAGTTTAGAAGTCCCGCGAGCGACTCGCTGGCCTCCTTCAATACACATTCTGGTAAGGTCATGTTGAGCTTGACTGTGGGCAGACAGTGACTTCAAAAGCATGGACAATATGCAATATAAAACACACGATAGTCCGCGGCCTCTGCGTAGGCGGCGATTGCAGCAAGTCTAACCAGGCCAGATTTTTTGGTAATGAGATCAGTGAGCGTTTCCCACCGGTTAGCCAATTCCTTGATGGGCCATTGACTATTACCTGACAAATAAAATCATCCCATAAGTCATCGCATCAATCCAGACATGAAACTCACTGAATCTCTGTAAGAACAACAGCCTGTGTAAATAATATTCTTCGGTCCCCTGTCCATCCCTGAGATTGTCAAAGATCGCAATGTAAGTCGTATGATCGATTGCATCCTCCCAAATGTCGTCCTCCTGGGATGCCGTAGGGGTAGCAATCTCCAATGGAATCTCCAACGGGATTCCAAACCCATTTCCAAACGTTGCTTTGGGTATATACGTGCGAGCAAACCGGACTGAAGCATGTATCTTTTGCCCAGGAATGATACGACGAGGTTTAAAGAGGTGCGATCTGAAGAGAGTTAGATGTAGACTCCTCTCTAGAAAGAGTGTCGCACTTGCGAGCATTCTCCCCGGAACCACTAAATGAAACTCGGTGCCGAAGTGGGAAAAATTCAAGCAGTTTCCAAAAGGGAGACATTGAACTGGTCGTTCCGAGGTCAAGATCTTCATCTGTCCAGAAAATATCTTCGGGCTTCAATATTAGTCCGCTCGCGGACGCCTCTCGATGCATCCACATAAGCGAAACCTTTCCTGCGTGGGATGACTTTCCCGGACGATGCTTCCCGCCTCTGCACATAACTTGAGTATCGTGCGTGAGATAACGAAACCAACACGAACATACACATCGGAATGGCTCCCAGCAAACCATACTTCCTTGATATCTGCTGCCTTTCGATCAGCGCGATTGTCACCACTGGCCTCTCTGGACCAGTCATTGCTGGTGGCTTCCAGCCGCGCCATCTCAGTAATTGTATCATTTCTCTTCTCAAAAACGATGTCGTCATCGGAAAGCTTCTTGGACCCCATATTCGTGGAGACGTTGGCACCATCGATCATCGCTTCGGAGCCCTGTGCCTTCCCCAGTTTGTTCTTGCCTCCCTCGACGCGATCGGATTCCAGCTCAGTAGACCTACGAAGGTCTGGGGAGTTCATCTCGAGGAAGTATTCTGGCATAAATTTAACACGAAGTTCGTCGAGAGCAAGCGCGTGCCGTATATGACACGCATGTGCTGCGGTCGAAGAAGCAGAGAGACGAACGTCTCCTCGCCCAAAACCAACCGAAGATACGGTGTCCCTAGCCGCTTTAAACACCACAGACCGATATATGTAAATGGAGCAAGCGCACCACACCCCAATGAAATGCACGCGCAAATCCTTCCAAGAAAACACTCTTCTGAAGTCTCGTGCCCTGTCGCTCGCGTTTGGTCTGTACGACATGATAGACTCAAAATGGTCGTATGCACTATCGTTGCATGTCAGTGAGATGAACCTCTGAGTAAGGATCCTCATTCTAGCCTTCCGATTTGCCTCTCGGTAGGGTTCTTGACTAATCCGACCTAGTGACCACATCGATTGGGCGTAAACACAAGTTCAACTAGAGAGCATAATGCGACTTTACCTCGTATATCATCCACGCCAGAACCCTGACTTGATATGCGCCCCGAGAGAAACCTAAGCAGCTTGTCATCGCCATGGGAGTTTGACAGTGAATCGGACAAACCAAAAAGGTATACTTGATCCCCTTCCTGGTATTTCCCTGCTAACCAGCCGTAGGCATCTTTCACGATCTTTTCCATATTCCTGCGTAACTGTAAGGCTTAATTCCATAGACAAACCTTAGACGAGAACTCACCATGCGATCGCCGTGTCGAGCTTGTCAGCGATGGCCTTGTGCATGCGCTTGAAGACGTTGACAACCCTTGGGCGCGTGCCTATCCCGCTCAAGTAATACGTGTATTGTTCAGGAAAAGGATCCTTGGAATCACTGTCAACGGCTTCGAACAACTTCACGACGTTGGTATTCTGTCGGGGTGTGATCAGTCAACGAGAAGTTGGGGGAGAGAAACGAGGATCGTCATATACATTTCGACCATACTTATTTGCTGTACCATCAATGCAAACGATGAGGTTCCTTGGTGTCTTATTTGGATTACCATGGATTGAACATCTGACCCTGTGCGGAAATGTGGGCGGAGGGAATGGAGGCGAGTCGGAAGGCATGAATAGTAGATAGTCAAGTGTGTCGGAGAGCACTCACCATGCCTAAATCTTGAGGCCTTGAGGCTGCAGCCTGGCAAATGAATGGCAAGGCGCAAACCCAATAAAAAAGCTGCGTACCAGACGTGCACTGAGCGCGGTCTACGACGTTGGGCGTGCGAGTATTTTTGCCGATTACATTACAATAAAGTACAGGATTAGGTTTGTAATAAAATTCAGAGCCGCGTTGCTACAAGCTGTGCGGGCACCTCCGGCCGGTTGCTTCTATACAATGGACCATTTCTCGTATCTCGTCAACATATACCATCAAAGCCGGAATCGCAACTTCATACCTTCAACTTGTTGTTGTTGTCCCGGTCAAGTTCGTTGAGCATGACTGCTCTACTCAGACTTAGGTAAACCTGAACGACTCCACCAACCTGGAATGGCTGACTGAATGCTACACATAGCATGCGGATTGCCGAACGGTCCGGAAGTTCTTCGGATACCCACAGCGGATGGATCGTCTATTAATAGGCCTCGTTCGTGGCTTCACTCACTCCATCCGTTTGCCTCAGGCTTCCTCCCAATCACCGGTCACCCCGCACTCTCTCGTCTCCATGTCCAAAGGCAGCAGCCAGGAAGCCCACGACAGGGAGAAAGGTCTTTCTGCTCTCGAGACTGAGGCAGTAGAAGATGCGCCGGATCAAGTGATCGCGAAACGTTTTGGTGTCTTCGGCCCTCTTCTATCCAAACTCTTCAACAGCGGTGTTGAAGCAAGAGGCGTCGAGCGTGTTCCAGAGAACCAGAGGGAAATGAAAAATTTCTGGAACAGGTCCGTTTCATCTGTTCATCGACGTTGCGTCGTATCCAGCGCTTATCACCCCACGTAGTCTATTCATGTGGTGGTATGTCTGTCTTCTCGGTATTGTTCGGTACCTCACCCATGGAACAGGTCGGTCAACATGGTGATCACGACCATACCTGTGGGTGTGTTGGGACAATACGTTTTCACGCTTACCCTACCGTGAGTCTCCGTTCATCCGCATCGGCTCGTACTCAACCCTAGCCCAGTCACACCGTCGCAACCATACTTTGCTTTGCTGCTCTCGGTAGTATAGCAACGGCTTTTATTGCCACACTTGGTCCTCAGACTGGTCTGCGTACCATGATCATTTCCAGATACAGCACGGGGTATATCGGCGGCACCTTCTACTCTGTCCTAAACATCATCACTCAGTAATTTCTTATTCCCTTGTCTCTGTTATCATCCGCATTGATAAATGTCCATTAGACTTGGCTTTGCCACGACAGCAGTTATCCTTGGTGGAGAGACACTTGCCTCGATCAATGGAGGTACACTTCCCCTCGTTGCCGCTATCATTATAGTCAGTGTCTGCTGCCTCATCCCTTGTTTCGTCGGTTACGATATGGTCCACGTTTATGAGCGTTATGCCTGGATGGTCACGTTTTTCGTCATGTGCTGTCTTTATGGATTAGGCAGTAAAGCCGGTTATGACGTGCGCGCCCAAAATCCATTTGAAGACACCGGGAGAGCACTTAGCGCTGACGTCCTGGGCTTCGGCGCAATCATGTTTGGCTCCGTCGCAGGCTGGGCACCCATTGCTGCTGACTACAATGTTCGATTACCCGCTAATACGAATCCCTGGCGCGTATTCGCATTGACATTTTGGGGTTTATACCTTCCGATAGTCTTCTCTGCGACCCTGGGCGCGACGTTGATGACAATTACCAACGAAGCATACATCACTGCCTTTGGCGAAGGGGGGGACACAGGCGCATTGATCGCCGAGGTCTTATCTCCTTGGGGAGGCGGAGGAAAGTTTCTATTAGTCCTGCTGGCTATGAGTGCAATGTGCGTTTTTCGTGTCTTGTCTGAATCGCGTGCTGACCTTTCCTTCAAAATTAAAGTTCCAACAACATTCCCAATACCTACTCCGCCGCTCTCGCCATACAAGCGCTCGGTCGTCCCTTTGCTATGGTACCCCGTTTTCTATGGGTACTCGTTGTTTTCATCGTCTATACCATCGCCGGTGTTGTTGGACGGGAGCACTTCAGTGTTATCCTCAGCAACTTTTTATCTATATTGAGTTACTGGACAGCATTCTTTATCGTCATTGTTGCGGAGGAACATTTCCTATTTCGAGGGAAGGAGGGACCATTGGGAGGATATAATCTGGAGGATTGGGATAACGCATCCAAGTACGTGTTTCTTGTTCTGCTTGGCTATTGGCAATGTTGTCCTGGCGTTGTCTTCTTACGTGCTTACCCCTTGCCCCTTCCTTCTTTTGGTTCTCAGACTCCCAATGGGTATCGCAGGCATGTTGGCGTGCTGTTTCGGCATAGTAGGTGCGGTGGTCGGTATGTCGCAAGTATGGTACAGTGGACCGATCGGGAAGTTGGCTGGTGCTGCGTCCGGCGCGGATCTGGGATTCGAGGTAAGAAGACAACAGCCCGATGATCAACCCCATCGCTGACACGTGGGGCTTAAGCTCGCAGCTGTTTTTTCAGCGGTGACGTTTCCACCTTTGCGATGGCTAGAGATTCGGTTGACGGGGAGGTGAGCGAGCGTGGAAGGTGTTCGAGTGGTCGCTCGCGGGAGTGGTCGAATGACCGTGACTATAATACGAGGCGTTATTTATTGCGCTTTACTTCAAAATTGAAGCTTGAAGTCGATTGACCGTGGCTCTCAAGTGCATACCCTCCCCCTTGACGGTTCATTGACGACTAACTTCAACGCGCAAGTCAAAAGGTAGGACATATGACAAATGAAAGTAGCTCATCCACCAAGGTACCAAGCTGCGCGGATGGCGTTGGCTTACTCTCCTAGCATAACTTCGCCATCATAAGTCAGTCTGAATTAGCGTAGGGCCATTTAAAATGTTTCGAGACCCTGATTCGCCGAGGGTCTGGGATGGACATGTCTTTGCGATTCCAAGCTAAACTACTAGTAAGACCCTCATCTTTGCAAGGACGTCCTGAGTGTTTCTGCACACCCTCCGACTCTTCCGACCCCAGTCGAGAAGACGATCAAACAAGTTGGTGTAGGGAACGACTTTCTTCAGGACATAACGGTACGCGGATAATGTTAGTGTATGGTCGGTGCATGTGCCAGGGAATGGACGAACAACTCAGCCTCGATCAAGTGGGTTGAACCTAGCAAGAAACCAAGAAAACTATTTCGACTAGTTTAAGAACGGCAGCAACAATTGAACGGCAGCAGAAGTTTCACGGCTTGCAGGATACATCGATCGTATAGTTTAGCACAATTTCTTCCACTCTAAACTTTGAGAAATGACGAAAGAAACAAGTCACGTGCTAATGGTAGAGCAAAGTAGCGAAATTAATATAAGAAATGTACAAGATAGAGCGAGTGTTTGGAGTTCGGTAGAGACCTAGTATTGAACTATGTTACAGCAGCCAAGACGCAGCAGAAAAAACCTCAGTGGAAACGAAATATGACGACCCTGGTCACACTGGAAAGAAAGCCTCCTTCTCGAAAAGGTATATCAGTAGCCAGTACGAGGGACAAAACCAAGTCCGAATCCACATCATGCAAGGGTGTGGTATTTCTCGTCTTGCGCCGTGTCCTCGCTGTCTCGATCTACGACCTTGTAGTGCCCTTCTTCAGCGAACGCAGCAAGCGTCGTGTTGTGGACTGGGATGGCCTCGATGTCACAGTGACCTTTGTCTTCGTCAATCTGAGAGACGATGGTGGTCTCGACATTAACGTTAAGCGCCATCTTCAGCATGATGTTAGCAACGCAACGAACACAACAGTAGCATATAAAGATACACACACTCTTCTGAGTCATGTTCGGGTTGAGCATACGATTCTATCGCAATTACAGAAGGGGCAGAGATTAGTTCAGGTTGTACAGAAGAACTCGAGACAGACGAACCGAAAAGTGACTCCTGTTGAGGGGGCTGGCCAAGGGGGCACCTCCGTTGTGACCTTCTCGCTCGCTCGAGTACATGCGATCGACTCTAAGGCGTTTACGCATATTAAGTCTAGACATAGATTAGCTCAATGGTTTACAATTTTGCTTCGCGGACGGGCATACGTAGCAAGCAGCGAGTTGGCATATACTGAAACTAATGTAAGCACATTTCTTAGCGGGAAATTCCAAAGCCCACGTTTTGCGATAGCAAAGTGCATTCCAAGGAAAATCAAGTTGTGCCGCATGACGAGCCACTGTAAATAGCAACGTTAACCTCTCGTCGTATCACGAGGCACCGGCGGACGAACGCAAATCAACGAGGCAATTGTCACGAGACTAATTGATGGGAGGTTAGGCGTGCAAATATTCGAGCGGTGCATGAAGACATACCATGTGACACTACCAGTTTCTAGTGTGTATAAAATCAGCGAGTTGATAATGTGGTTCATGCTATGAGAATGATTGTGAGGAGTAGTCGCGAGGAGAAATGCGGTTGTTTACTTAGCAAATCCGGTCCTTCTGCTACCAAGGAAGATGATCATGATGACGGTAATGATAACCTCGACCGATGCGGAGAGGGTGACACCGGTTGTAAAAACCCACTAACGAATTTGGTAAATACCATGGACGTGACAAATATCATCAGATCCTACCGCAGGGTAAGGCTTGATGAACAGCGAGTATCGTTTTAAATGAATGCTAGACGTGAGTGAGATGACGAGCAATTAAAAACTGAGGGCCGCTACGTACATCTCGCCAGTTGATACTGACACACATAAGAAGGGTCAAATAAATTTTCATTGGCTCGAGACGATGCTTACCGCAAGCAGAGACTAAAAAATAATCAGCAAGCACCCGCGGACACCCGAATCACCATTACTCACAAAGACGGAGGAATGCAAGGAACACCTTAAGGCACATATTCGCGTAAGGACAAGAAAAGTAGAGATGACCCCACTTACCACTGGGGCGGCATAATACCACTTTTTCGTTACTGCGAAGAGATGAAGGACGTAGCAAACGCGTGCAAAAGCGACCTCTTACACATCCGAATTCTGTTTGCAAAAAAACTGTGACGAAATAAGTCCTTCAGTACTCTCACCACTGGAAAACGGGGTACGAAAGGACTGACCAGTGTACCATGAATGTAACAACAGCGGTTACGGCCACTGATAGCTGCAAAGAAAGGGTTAGTCAAGGTCTTCCCGCCTCAGGGAATGACACATACGCCAAGTGCACTGCAAGAACATGAGTACCAAAGATGAAAAAGGGCGACAGAGGACTCACGATGGAATGATGTCCATGTGATCCGGGTTATTATAATTGGATATAACCGACTCCCAAACGGCATCGATGATACAGATGGTGTGCATCAAGTCGAATGCCCAGACCGCAAAAACCTTGGAACGTTGTCAAGGCAGTCGTCTCCAGAGTTGAAAAACATGCACATACCAAAACTTTTGTCCATAGGTAGTCGCCGGGATATAGTTTGTAATACAGAACGCTTTGTACGAAGACAATGCCAGTGAGACTAGTGTTTAAATTGGTGAGCCCACCGACGGACAAGTACTATTTAGACCTTACGCGCATCCGAAACAAGTGCCTAGGAGGATTGCACCGTATACTGTTGCGACAGTAGCCACATCACCAGGAACAGTCATCTTTGGGATGTGGAGAAATAGCGAAAGCAAGTAAAACGAGAGGACGCGAACGCAGGGGGGTTCACTGAAGAATCAGTTATGGTGGGTCGAAGCTTTTGTACGTTATTTGTCCTCATTGACCCCCGATCGAAGGTTTGGGCGGGGCGTAAAACATTTGTTGATGCTTTCCGTCATATTCCCGTGAAGTTGGACTAATTCCTGACGGAGAATGCCTTTGAATTTTATTTCGACAGGACTCGTGCCGAAGTGCCAATCGGGTAGTATGTCTCACGGGCGAACCGAGCGCCGAGCCATTAACCAAGTTCCGTTGACCCTCATCGTGTGATCGCTCGTGGAGCCACTCAGCGCTGCGACTGCAAGATTGTCCATGACTGAGCGCAGCATGAGTCGAATCAGTGGAGCTGCAGAAATGGATCCCGAAGAAGAAAGTCACTTTCATAATAGAAGAGACTGCATCGAAGTATGAACTCGCTGCCGCTCGGGAATCGTGATTGAGAACAAAAAACATGAAAATGCATAATTACGAGATTCGTCCGAGGCAGCTTGCCTTCGCTGTCAGTACGCTCCTGCCAGCTGGCGCTAGAAATCGCTTCCCACTCGTCCCTGAAGAAAATACAATCGAATATATTAAATAACTCACGGCATGCGTCCATTACCCGAGTCCCGAGCTGTACGGGATCATAACTCATATTCCGGAACCATCAGCCCACAAAACAAAACAACCTTCAATGAACCAACGAGTTTTGAAGCAGAACCCCCACTCGTGACATGCTGTCGGGGGTACTATGGTAGACTTATCTGGAATGGTTTCAACTTTTTCCACTGCATTAAAACGTTGCCTGAAGTGAGCCGCCACCGCAAGATGCGTTCTTGTCGTGCGGTACATTGATCGGTGGCACGCAAGCTGGTTCTCACTGATTACCAAATACAAAGTCTTGACAGGACTTTCACAGCAATCCGACGGCTACCATTTGTTACCAAGTTGAGTTGCTATTAACCAAGTATTTGCAAATACACCCGACGTGATTCTCAAGCACAGCACTGGTGGTGGATCCCGAGGAGCACGACACCAAGGTGCTGAATGGGGTTTGTGTGCGGCATCCTGGAACACGAAGCATAGTAGCCATCATAAGTATTGCCAGGTCCACGGGCGCACCCGAGCCCGAGTGACGAAGTTCCGTGTAATCTCT
>JBBPNX010000394.1:0-21257 GCA_038091155.1 Harrya chromipes | reverse complement strand
GTAAAGGCCCTTTAGGGCAGGCAGCGGAGTCATCTGGATATAAAGGGGAAATGACTCGTCATGACTCACAAGCACTGCTATGCGCAGCAACGGAGTAAGCAAGAATGACAAAGAGATGACGAAGCGAAGACGAATGTGCGAAGGGCACGGCATATGACGTGAGCGCGATGAGTAACGTAGAATGTCTATAGAATGCGATGGAATTAGTATGGGTCAAGGGCAATGGCATAAGCGAGACCCTAACGGCCTATGCGGCAACGAAGGCTTAGTCCGAGTGAAGACGAGGGACGAAGACGAAGTGAAAAGAAAAAGTGAAACGTAACAGTACCATGTATCGTAGTCAATCCCCAGTCCTATCAATAACTGTGATTCACCCCATAGTGCATTGGTTAGTAGACTAAGCCGTTCCTTGTTCGATCTCTCGTCCCCCAAAGGCTATCGGTATCTGAAGCCAAGACTACTCCTTTATCGTTATTCCTTCTTGTGGTTGGGTTAGCTATCACTCAGAGTGCCGTTAGTCGAGCGACCCATGTACTGTGGCCATCGTATTGCAACACCAATTGGCTATCGGCTACGCCACTAGAGGCCAATGGCAATAGCACTTTTTCTTTGTTTTTTTCTCCATTCAAGACTCCTTTACATGATGAATTCCCCATCCTAGACTCTTACTTCACATGGCCCAATGTAGACCACTCTATATGATAACCAGAGGTTGGTTCAAGAGCAATCCTGACCAATGGCTCTAGTTGAAAGCAGCTCTCCACTTCCCCTTATGGGTACCACAGATTCCTTTGATCCATTCTACAGATCTCGATGTTATCATTTACGTATGTTTCCTCTTTCAGATGACTCCTTTTGGAACATCCTGTATTCATACTACGGTCTTCCATACGGACACCTGTTTCTCCTTCTGGATGCTTTCCATATCCAGCTATATCCTTTTATATCCACATCTCTCTACATATATAAGGCACTTCTTTGCCTTCTATGTTCTTTAGCTAGTTCTGCACAATTCAACATACTTCTTGTTACATGAGAGCGTACAATCACTAGACCGAGTCCAGCTTAGCTGTCAGGCGGCAATGTCTCACCCACGCCTTAGGCTAGCGAAAGAGAACTGGATCCGAAGGCAGCGACATCCGTTAGGAAGAGGGCCTTGATCCGCGATGCTGAGGGTCTTTGACCGTTAGGGAGAAGTCTCATACCAAGTGGAGTCTTAGAAGTATGCTGAATTGCGCAGAACTAGCTAAGGAACATAGGAAGGCGAGAAGTGCCTTTATATACGTAAAGAGACATGGATATAAAAGGATATAGCTGGATATGGGAAGCATCCAGAAGGAGAAGTGGGTGTCCATATGGAAGACTGTAGTACAAATACAGGATGTTCCAAAAGGAGTCATCCGAAAGAGGAAAGTGGACAGCCGCATACAAGAGAGGCAATGTATGTAAAAGGAAAGGTGGAGATCTGTGGAGTGGAATGAAGGAATCCACAGTACTCGTAAGGAGAAGCGGAGAGCCACTTCTAGAATCAGAGCCACTGATTGGGATTGCTCTCGAACCAGCCACCCGTCATCGAAGAAGGTATCGAGTGGTCCACATCGGGCCACGTAAAGTAAGAGTCTAGGATGGGAAAGCCATCGTGTAAAGGAGTATCGTAAGGGGTAAAAGAAAAAGAAAAAATGCCATTGTCGTCGCCTTCAAGAGGCGTCACCGATAACCAACCATCTATGGGAAAATCCGTAACACTTCTAAGTCTCCACTCGGTGTGAAGCTTCTCCTTAATGGTCAACGACCTTCAGCATCGTCAGATAGAGCCCTCTTCCTAATGGATGTTGCTGCTCTAAGCTGAATCTCTCTTGCTAGCTGAAGGCGTGGGTGAGTCATCACCACCTGACAGCTAAGCCATATACAAGGACTAGTGATTGTACGCTCTCATGTAACACACAGGTATGCTATACCCGTGCTATTGCCTATGAGCAACTAAGATTAGAAGCAATTATAGGAGTTGAATGTAAATGGAAAAGATGTATTTATAACAGATATAAGTATTAGTATCCAAAGTCTAACCCATACCCACACCCACCTATACCCATACCTGTGACCCACATGGGCTACTTGTATTCATACAATTGCCTAGTTACTCTTCCTATAACTTTAGTTTGATTATCAATTGAGATGAATTCCTTTTGAACCTCCAAACTCTTTAAAGTCCTAGCAACTTTCTTTTGTTTGTCTCAAACTCCTTCCATTTGCTAGCTAAAGGGACAGCACATACACTGAACCCAACATCCTATCTATGGTGTGAATCACTTAGTGACCACTACTTTTGTACGAGCCCTTTCACTCTCTAGAAAAAAATCAGGATTTTTTTTCCTCTGGTAAAAACATTGCATTTCATATCTAGAACAAAACTACAAGAGCAATTATCAATTTTTTTTAAAAACTGAGTAGGGAAATAAAATAATGTCAGTCTGAAGTTGGCCACATCTGAAAAGAATGGCCCTATGCATTAAACATTGCAGCAACACGCTCCAGAATACGTTTGTGTGATTTATACTTCGTTGAGCTGAATGCTCAGACCTGAATTTGAGTTCTTCAAAGACAGATGCATAGACTGCGAATTGCAGGGGTAGTGTGGGTTTCTTTTTTTGATAGCTGTGGCTATTTCGGTAGAAAAAGTGATCTTTCTGATGACATGGGGGTTGTCTGGGAAAGTGGCCACAGCAGCTTTATCAAGGAGATGATGGAGACTGTCTGGATGGTTGTACTTGAGATAGCAGACTAGATACTGCTGCACCTCTGCAATAGGCAAGTCATGTCGTGGGGTGGTGACTCTGTTAGGAATGGTTATCTGTCCTTGAGCCCAATCAGTGGTGGGGTTGATGGCGATCCACCAAGGGATGCCCAGGATGATGTTCTGGGAGCTGCAATTGATGACAAAGAGTTCTCATTCATCTTCTACTTCACAGTAGCGTAAGGTCACTTTGACCTTGAAGCGTATCTCACTGGCTTTGTTGTGAGTTCCGTCCACGTTGCTGGCAGAAAGAGGTTTCTCCAGCCGGATAAGAGGTATGTGATGGCGCTTCATAAAGGCCATGTTGATGAAAGATCTGGTCGCTCTGGAGTCTATGAGTGTGGTGGTGTCAGCGATTTCTCCCTGTTCCTGAGCATAGAGTGAAATGGGGATCAACATTGTTCTAGAGGCTCTTTGGGATACAAATACAGGAGAAATTACATGAGGGGGGCCAGATGCCATCCTAGGCCCTCTGTCTAAACATCTGTCTTTTCCTCCGCAGAGGTAAAGGGGTTGAGTTGATGACCTTCTTCATCAAGTCCTTCTTCAACACATATCTTTAACATGCATAGGGCCTCCGCAGAGTTAAGCCCTTTGCCATTCATGTAGGTGGTCAGAGGATCTCCTGATAGTGGTTGCACTACCATAGATCCCTGGGTTCCTGTGTTCTCTGTGGTACAAATTTGTTGGCAGTGCTGGGGGTAGTGTAGTGCAATGGGCAAGAGTTGCCCTGCATTCCTGATCCTTTCCGGTGGTTGGACAACTAACATCCTGGTTGATGGCAAACAATGCATTTGTTGGTCCATAAGTGCTCTGCTTGCTTGGTGGGAGAGAGTCTAATGGAGTTGACGTCCATGGCATCTGAGTCTCTAGACCTGGAGGGGACTACCAAAGTGGTAGAGGAGATATATGAGTGATGTTCTTTACAAAGCTGCTCAGTTTGATGATGATGTGATAGAACTGCGAGGCTTTGGCAAGCCAAGCATCCGCGGTGGCAGGTTCATCTAGAATGGCAGTCATTATCATGGTGAGGCGGGATGAAACAGCTCACTTGAGGAGGTCCTTAAGTACTCCTTGGTTGGAGAGTCCACTCCAGGCGGATTCAAGTTGGAAAGCAGTTCGGAATGTGTCAAAGTTCCCATTGAAGTGAGATCCTTCCATTTGTATATCTTGGAGGGTCATGCAGGCTCTGTCCTGAAGATCGGCGGGGATGAAAGTGTCCTTGAAAGATTTGATGAGGTTGAGAAGAATTTCCTCATTGGTTATCTTGTTGGTGTCATAGATGTTAAGTTTCATATACCAGCCTTCAGAAAATACCAACCCTTGTCCTTTGCTCATCTTGTTGAGCAGTGTAATAACCTGGGCGCACGCTGGATATTTCTTGTTGTTCATGCTAAAATAGTGAAGCATGCCTTGCAACCACCTATTGACATCTTCGCCTTTACTGCTGAAGTCTTCCAGGAGACCAGCCTTGAGTTCATTATTGCCCATGTTGTCTTCTTGGTCTACAGTGATGGGGGAGGGGGATCTGGGAGGAGGAGGGGATGCTGGGGGTGCAGGTACAGGAGAGGGTTCTTGGGGAGGAGAGAACGGGACAGGAGTTTGTTCAGTGGAGCATGGGTTGGAATGGCAGGGGGTGGGGTTTCGAGAGCTTCCTGTGATTCCTTGCGTGCTTGGTAAACCTCGGGAGGGAGGGCACAGCAGTAAAGAAGAATGAGAAGCTTGAGGAGTGCAAATAGGAGACATGGATTGATACAGATTGGCATATAGTGGGGAGGATGGGTTCTTTGGGTTCACTGTCTGGGTCTACGTTCAACGTCACAAGGTTGATATGTTTCGTGTTGAGCTTGTGCGGGTCCTCTGCAATAGAAGCAGGGACAAAAGTTCAGCTAGTTCTTTTGTTACGTGGGAGCATACAATCACTAGTCCTCATATACGGCTTGGCTGTCAGGCAGTGATGACTCACCCATGCCTTCGGCTAGCAAGAGAGATTTGGCTTAGAGCAGTGACATCCGTTAGGAAGAGGGCTCTATCTGACAATGCTGAAGGTCTTTGACTGTGAGGGAGAAACTTCACACCAAGTGGAGACTTAGAAGTATGCTGAATTGCGCAGAACTAGCTAAGGAACATAGAAGGTGGGAAGACACCTTATATATATGAAGAGACATGGATATAAAAGAATATAGCTGGATATGGAAAACATCCAGAAGGAGAAGCAGGTGTCCATATGGAAGGCTGTAGTACAAATACAGAATGTTCCAAAAGAAGTCATCCAAAAGAGGAAAGTAGAGACCCGCTTCTAATCAGAGCCATTGGTCGGGATTACTCTCAAACCAACCACCCATCATGGAAGAAGGGATCAAGTGGTCCACATTAGGCCACGTAAAGTATGAGTCGAAGCTGGGGAATCCATCGCATAAAGGTGTATCAAAAGGAGTAAAGGAAAAAGAAAATGTGCTGTCGCCATCACCCTCTAAGGGTGTAGCCGATAGCCAATCGTCTATGGGAAAATCTGTAACAAATTGAGTATATGTACAACTTCGAAGTCCACACATCACCACCATGATCCTGCTTGTGACTGGTACTATAGAAGAGTCATCCCTGAATTACCTTGCTTACATAACAAGGTCTCTCCCACCCCCGAAATTCATGAGAAAGTGCAGCCCCTGTCTCAGATTGACAATAAGTACAAACCAGAGTACATACAACAATGAAACACATATGATGTGAATGAGGTGACCAAGGTCAAGCCTGCTGATGCAGTTGGCCTTCCCAAGTCATATGCTTCTTCAGGAAAAGACAAAGATATATTATAGATACCTATCTGAGTGGCACTGCCACTTTGTACAAGCCAAGCCAGCTAGGCCATCATGTATAGTACCGACCAATCTCCTCTGAGTGAAACAGAATGCTCTCCACTAGAGACAAGCAATGCATGGAATATACCTGTGGTGGTTATCCTAGAAGATACATATGTATGTACCCAATCATGCAACCCAAACTCATGCCATCTCCTCATCGTAGCCACCAAACACTGTTGTGTCAGGCACTCTCCTCAACTTCAGTGTTACAGTTGTAGGGATTGTCAATTTAGGAGTTGACACATTGACGGGCTTGAACCTCAATAGCTGAGCACTGAGCACTTGAGCACTGCAACTTGATAGACTCATGACATGTTACAGGACCATGTAAAGGAAAAAGTTACCACAGAAAGGATTTTGTCTGTGCACTAACCCCAAGTTGTAAACAAGATAAAGTGTGAAAAATTTGCTTTGTGATTTGAATACCGTGCCTCCAATCCCTTGAAACAATAGTTTGGATCTCATTCAAGAAGGTTTTAGTCATGAACAATCAGACACATCACGGACACTTTCTGTCTGGTGACTATCCCACTCTCACTGTCTGCAAAAACTGCCTTCTGTTTCTTCTGTTAGAGTCGTACAACTCCGGGTTGCCAACTCCGGAACTCTGGAGTTGAAGCGTTCGGAGGTATCGGAGTTGGAACGGATATGACAGTATCCCCCTCTTAGGCCTGAACCCTTGAAGGCCTTTAGCGAGGAACAATAAAGTCACGTGGAGTTGACGCGAGGTCAAAGCGAAGTCAAGTGTTGTAGAGGTGTGGTGGGGGCGTCGGATTTGCGGAGTCCAAATTCGGAGTGTGGCGTGGAGTGCTCTGTATATAAGTCCGGCGGATGGCTGGTTCATTCCTTAACCATTAATTCCTACCATGTCCGATATCAGCAGCATCAAGGAGTGGGACGACGCGCGTCTCAAGGAGGACGACAACGATAGCGACGAGCTTTTCGAAGCTAAGGCGACGGAACGACGTCGATGGATGAAGGCTCGGAGGGAGGCGGAGGAACGGAGGAAAGCGGAGGAAGCTGAGGAGGCGCGCAAGGCTGAAGAGGCCAAGCGCAAGGCTGAAGCAATCGAGGAGGCGAAGAGAAGGGTGAGTGACCTTATGGTCGGAGTAGTCGGGGCTAACGGAGGTTCTAGGCCGAGCAAGTCCGAGCGGAGCAGAGCGCTCCGAAGGACAAGGGCAAAGGCAAGGAGAGAGCGAGGGAGTCGTGCACGAAGTGCGTCGCGAGTGATACGGAGTGTGTTCCTGGAGAAGGGAAAAAGGGGAAGGCATGCGCAGCTTGCCAGAAAGGTAAGCTGAAGTGTGAGATCCCTGGAGAGGAGATGGAGAAGAGGCAGAGGAAGCGAACGGAGGACGACGAGGAGGTGGAGGAAGTACCCAAGAAGAAGAAGGCGAAATCCACCGTCGAGGTGGTGATCTCCCGGAAGAAAGCTCCGGAGGTTCGAGGCTCGGAGCAAGGAAGCTCAGTCCGTTCGGAGGAGAACGAGTCGAAGGCGCTGGGAAAGCGTCTCGATAGAATCGGTCTGGCTCTCGAGAGGATCGAGGGTTGGATGGGGGAGATGTGCCAGCTCATGGCGGAGCAGAGGTACGGAGCGTGGGATTCAGAGAACGAAGAGGAAGACTCGGAGGAGACGCAGGATTGGGCCGAGTTGGAGAGGGCCGCGGCGGAGAATTCGGAGGAGCTGAGGGAGGAGGTTGCGGACCTCGAGGTCGAAAGGAGGGAAGATGCTCAGAAAGACTCAGAGCTCGGAGATGGAGAGGACAGGGATGGAGGGGACCTTTGAAATGTAATATAGTAATGTTCCTTGTATAAAACAAAACTTTTTATGATCGTAAGGTCCGATGTCCGGAGTTTCGGAGATGAGGTGTGAGGGACGGAGGTCCTTATCCCCCTCTTAGGCTAGACGTCCCAGCGTCTAGCGCAGAGGAGTGGACTGGAAAAAAACGGAATGGAGTTAGAGGAGATGGGGGGAGGGAGTGCTGTTCAAAGGTAGTCCTGAAAGGAACGCTATGCGTCAATGAGGTTCCAGGAGTTTCAATGTTAAGCAGGAGGAGAATGGCCGGAGTAACCTAGAGGATCGGAGATAGCCGGAGTTTGCCAAAGGGGACACCCAAAAGGCACGGAGTCGAGCTCAGAAGTGTCGGCGTCCATATTCAAGTGAACGGAAAAAGTTACTGTCCATAACTCGTCACTCAACGGAGTGTTAGCGAGTGGATCAGTGATATCCAAGATTCAAGGGAATAGGGGGACCCAACGGAGGTGCATGGAGTATGCGATCAGAGTGATCATAGGGTAGATGGCTGGAGAAGCTTCATCAAGAAGTCGGAGTAAATGGAGATGGGGTCGGAGGAAAACGGAGTTCTGGAAAAAGGAGAAGAGTGTCGAGCTGAAGAATCATGTCCTCGAACTCTCTCAGGGCGAAGAAAACAGGAAAGAGGTGACTACACAGACTAAGTCCATGAGGTTCAGAGTGTCGGAAAGGACTGGATGCGTTGGTTCTGAAAAATACTCCTTGTAGTGCAGTAGAAGGCAACGCTGCTTTATACTACACGGAGTTGAGGGTCGGAGGCTAGTCGGTTTCCTCGGAGGAGGATTCCGGAGATGCTTGCGTCGCATGAGGTTTCGCAAAGCGGGAGGCGGACTTGGGGCAGTCCTTAGCCTGATGTCCTGGGAGGCCACAGAACATACAGAGGAAGAGGTCGAAACGTCTCTGACGTTCGACGGGGGTGAGTTTACCGTTTTCACCAAGTGGCGAATCAGGTTCTGGAGGCACGGAGGTAGACTCGACGGAGTCTTCGGAGTCGGAGTCGGAAATAGGAGGTGGTGCGAGTGCAGGTTTTCTGGAATTGGAGGAGGGTCTGGAGGATTGCGCAGAAGTGCGATCAATCTCGGATTTGCGCTCCCAATGGCGAGCATCGATAGCTTGTGCCATGTAACGCATTTCGGAGAGTCTGGGAGGTTTGCCTACGCGTGAGATTTCGTCTTTGATGCGATCTGGCAGACCATTGTAGAAGTGGGTACGGAGAGCACCTTCTCCATAACCTCGGACTTGGGAGGCTAAGCAGTTAAACTCAACCACGTATTTGTTGATTCGTTGTCCATGACTCATGGACAAATCTTGGAGTTCGTGTTCTGCATCTCCGACTGGATCGTGCGGACCAAAGTTTGTCTGGAGTTCCAGAACAAAGTCGGCGTACTGATCTTTCCAGAGGGGACGGGAGACAGAGGGGTCGGATTCAAGGAGGTCGGGTTCGAACCATTCAAGGGCAATTCCTTTCAAGAAGGATAGCGCAAATGTGACTTTGGCGCGATCCGAACGGAAAGCCTTGGGATAGTCCTGGAAATTCAACTCGCATTGGACGAGGAAAACCTGGAGTTTGCGGGGGTTTGTCCCATCAAACTGATCAGGTTCTCGGACTTTAGTGCGAGGGGAGGAGCTAGAGGAGGGGCGACGAGATGAACGAGCGAGACTTTGGATTGCATTCGCAAGTTGTTTGTAAGTGTCGCGAGGGTCGAGTTCGTTGTCGGAGTTGGAGGGATCATCTCCGGAGTTGGGTTCGTTATCAGAGGGATGACCTCTGGAAGAGCCCGGAGCTCTCGGAAGACGATGTTGGAGGGGAGAAGTTCGTGCACCCGGAGGTGGGGGTGCTCTTGAGGCAGAGGGTGTGGTACGACGAGCGGAGAATCCTCGGAAGTCTTCGATGACTTCAGGGATTCGTCGGCGACTCAGGAGGTTACTGAGGGATTGGATACGAGCGGAATCGGATGGAGGAGTGGAAGTACCAAAGGCACTATTCTGAGAGCGGGCGTGAGGGTACATAGATCGTGAGTTTGACTGATGACAAGAAGTAGTCTGAATATACTGTTAGAGTCGTACAACTCCGGGTTGCCAACTCCGGAACTCCGGAGTTGAAGCGTTCGGAGGTATCGGAGTTGGAACGGATATGACATCTTCCCCCATTTCCTTTGAACGACTCTGGCAGGTTGTTATAATTTTCAAAGACTTTAACCTAACTTAACACTTAACCCTAACTTATGATTCCCTTTATAGATACTGGTCTAGACTTCCTTTGGCCAGATTGCTCCAGACCCGGTTACTTCGGTTTCTACTTTAACCGGTTCGCTCTCACACTATGTCATACTTCTGATAAGCTCCCTTTACACCATTGGTTACTATTATTGTTATCTCACATGTGTACAACATGCATTCACCTCATGGACGATTAGTCATCACTGTAGCCATAGTATATAAACCCTCATGTATCGTAGTCTTTTCCTCAGTCATATTCATTTGGATTCACGGTGAAAGCCTGGTCTAACTGACTACTAGTCCTCTTCTCATTTACCTCCAACCTTACTCTTGTGTGCGGGTCTTGACATGATCCCCGAAACGGTGCTTGATTTGAGTGGTTCTTACACAGGTGAAATTCCAGACCCACAAAGCACAGCAAAGCACCCTTCTTGCAGTTGATACAACTTTGGATGACGCCACCACAAACAGCACCAAGTGAGCTGCCAACCCAGAATCTGACTTGGAACACGATATATACCCCTCTCCCTAAAATGGTTTGATGGCCAGTACCATGTCATATTCTTTGTTTGCAGCCCCTTCTGCTTCACTACTCATGACCATGCTCATGTCTGCTCATTCTGATCCCAATCAAGTAACTGGTAAGTCTTTGTTGATCATACCTTTAGCCTTAGCTGGATGTTGACAAGATATTTCTAGCAATCAACTCTCAAAAAGAGGCATCCATCTGGTTGGTGGCTGCCAGCATGCATGAAAAGGTGGTTCGTGCTGAACATTGTCTCACATTGAGACACTACTGAGCCTCCTTATTCGCTTCATTGTACATAGTGGGCCACATCCCGCAGACACTCTTATGCAACTCTTACTGTAAGAACCACTCAAACTTGGACTGTTTTGGGGATCACGTCAAGACCCGCACACAAGACAATAGATGGTTGGTAAATGTGAGGAGGATTAGTAGTCAGTTAGACCAGGCTTTGACCATGAATCCAAATGAATACGACTGGGGAAAGACTACGATACATGAGGGTTTATATACTATGGCTACAGTGATGACTAATCATCCATGAGATGAATGCATGTTGTACACGTGTATGATAACAATAATAGTAGCCAATGGCGTAAAGGGGGCTTATCAGAAGTATGACACAGTGTGGGAATGTACTGGTAAAAGTAGAAGCTGAAGTAACCAGGTCTGGAACGATCTGGTCAAAGGAATCTAGACCAGTATCTATAAAGGGAATCATAAGTTAGGGTCAGGGGTTAAGTTAGGTTAAAGTCTTTGAAAATCGTAACACTTACCCCACTTTGGTCTCTTACTATTTGGCTTAGGCCTAGCTCGCCATTCTTTTCATCACATCAGCATCAACAAACTAGCATCCCCTTGTCCAAGCTAGGACAGTCTGAACAGAGCTGGACAGATACACAGAGTTCTACAGCAAGGTCCCTAACTGTCTAGATCTGGACAGACATCTGACAGAGTCTGACAGACTTTGACAGACTGGCTCTAGACTTTGACAGACTATCCCTAGACTGGTTCCAGAATGTGATAGATATCTCCTAGACTGTTCCAGAGTTGTTATATTTCACTTTTTCTTTTCACTTCGTCTTTGTCCTTTGTCTTCACTCAGACTACATCTTCATTGCAACATAGGCTGTTAAAGTCTCACTTATGCTATTGCCCTTGACTCATACTAATTCCATCATATTCCACAGACATTCTACATCAATAATCTTGTTCTTGTCATATGCTGTGCCTGTCGCACAATTACTCATAGCTTCGTCATCCTTTGTCATTCCTGCTTACTCCATTGCTGCACGTAACAGTGCTTGTGAGTCATGATAAGTCATTTCCCGCTTTTATCCAAATGACTCTGCTGCCTGTCCTAAAGGGGCCTTTATGTATATAAACCCTAGATACCTGTCTTTGTATCTCAGTCTTGATACACTCAATCTACCTGAGCTACTTGGCTCCTCTTGTGTCCATCGTCAGATCTCCTCCTTCAATATCCTTCGTCTCTGTCATTGACCCTCAAGTCTTTGATCATCTCCCGGTTAGCAACTACAACCCAACTCCTTTTGTACCCTTCCACACTAGGAAGGCTCTCATTCGTTGTGCAACCAACCAATGCATCATTGTCACTCTTCGGAGGTTAGTTCCTCATCCCTTATCTCATGTTTTTAGCTCTCCCCACATTGCTCTTGTTCTAACGTATGAGTGAGTCATCACTGCTGCAGAACCTGAGAACCCTCTGCCCTTCATCCTTGCAAGTCTTATACTCAGTCCTGAGTCCATGGTAGCCTGCTTATGCAGAAAATGTAACAAGAGTCTCCTAGACTGTTCCAGACTGTCCTAGACCTTCCTAGAACTCCTATCCCTTTGAAAAATCTACATATTCACAAATCAAATTATTGAAATGATTACAATAATCAATCTTATTTGATCAATACTAGTAACTATGATACAAATGAATACTACACAAGTACAACTACATACTATAGAATCAGATCTAAATGACAATAAAAATTAAGAAGTGTAGTGACACATAAAAACAATGACTTACTATAATATATAAAAATGATGGAGGCCTAGGGAGAATAGGTCATCAGACAAGCAATAAGAGGACTAGAAGAAGTGACTCACCAATGAGAAAGACAAAAAAAGTGTAGTGAAAAAGTATAGTGAGAAAGTGGAGATGATGGTGGTTGAGGAAAGAGAAGCTGTGAGAAAGTTGTCAGAGAGGCCAGGTTTATATATGTTTGGGAATACAAATAAATACAAACAATTGCCACAGTGCAACAAAAATTTGACTAAGTCCTTTGACTACACCTTTGGTAAGTGATGAGGAGGGGGGAGGATGGGAGGTGATGGAGAGAGGGGGGGGAGGAGGGGGTGGTGAGAATGCCAAGATGGTGTGTTCCAGAGATGCAGACTACTGATGGACTGGGTGGTGTGTGTTTCTCTCATGTTGGTGTTGTGAGTGTTGTATCAGTTATGGGGGTTGTCATTGTAGGCACCATTTGATGTGGTGACATTTTCATTTTCATTTGTATTTTTCTTGCTCGGGCAAGTGGCTAGCAAGGGGGTGATGGGTGCTCTTGGAAATGCACATCTGGAATCCAAGTTTGCAAGCACTTCAGGTAGGTCTACATGTGATCCTATGTGGCTCATACTAACGATGTCTGTTATGGATTTCCCCATAGATGATTGGCTATTGGCTACACCCTTAGAGGGTGATAGCTATTATGGATTTTCCCATAGACGATTGGCTATCAGCAACTCCTCTTGAAGGCGACGGCAATGGCATGTTTTCTTTTTCTTTTACTCTTTACGATACTCCTTTACACGACGGCTTTCCCATCCTAGACTCTTACTTTACGTGGCCCGATGTGGACCACTTGATACCTTCTTTGATGATGGGTGGCTGGTTCGAGAGCAATCCTGATCAGTGGCTCTGATTCTAGAAGCGGCTCTCTGCTTCTCCTGATGGGTACCGCGGATTCCTTCATTCTGCTCCGTGGGTCTCCACCTTTCCTTTTACATATGTTTCCTCTCTCGTACGTGGCTCTCTGCTTTCCTCTTTTGGATGACTCCTTTTGGAACATCCTGTGTTTGTACTGCGGTCTTCCGTACGGACTCCACTTCTCCTTCTGGATGCTTCCCATATCCAGACAGATTCCTTTTATATCCACTTCTCCTTACGTATATAAGGCACTTCTTGCCTTCCATGTCCCTTAGCTAGTTCTGCGCAATTCAGCGTACTTCTAAGACTCCACTCGGTGTGAGACTTCTCCCTAATGGTCGAAGACCCTCAGCACCACAGATCAAGGCCCTCTTCCTAACGGACGTTGCTGCCTTCGGATCCAGTTCTCTCTTTGCTAGCCTAAGGCATGGGTGAGACATCACTGCCTGACAGCTAAGCTGGACCTGGTCTAGTGATTGTACGCTCTCGCGTAACAATGACGACAGCACATTGTCTTTTTCTTTTACTCCTTTTGATACACCTTTACACAACGGATTCCCTGTCTTAGACTCCTACTTTATGTGGCCTGATGTGGACCACTTGATACCTTCCCTTTATATCCACATCTCTCTACATACATAAGGTGTCTTCCTATAATGACCCTAGTCACAACACCAAACACAAGGTCGCTTAGGGGATCGCAACACCCACACAAACAGAGCAAGAGGAGAAGGAGAGAGTAAGAGGCTTTAGTCCTTGACTAAGGTCAGAGGAATGATCCAATAACCAAATGAATACGACTGAGGAAACGACTGTAGGTACAGGCAGGTACTTGTACTGTTGGGCTATCTATGACTAAGCATGACTAATGAGATAGCAAGAATAGCCATCCAATGGCGTAAAAGGTGCTTAGCAGCATGTGTAGAAGGCATGTCATGTCTATGACGTATTGTGGGAGTGATCCGGTAAATCGGGAAGATGAAGTAACCAGTATCTATAAAGGGAACCCTAACCTTAAAGTAGGATAAGGATAAAGATAAAGGTTAAGTTAGGTAAAAGTCTTTGAAAATCGTAACATTTCCCATCTTCTATGTTCCTTAGCTAGTTTCACACAATCCAGGGTACTTCTAAGTCTCCACTCACTCAGTGTGAAGCTTCTCCCTCACGGTCAAAGACCTTCAGCATTGTTGGATGGAGCCCTCTTCCTAACGGATGTCGCTGCTCTAAGCTGAATCTCTCTTGCTAGCCGAAGGTGTGGGTGAGTCATTGCCACCTGACAGCTAAGCCGTATACAAGGACTAGTGATTGTATGCTCTCATGTAACAGTGTCAGCCCTTTGAACTTATGAGTTGGACTGCACGACAAAGATGGGCAGAATACAAGTTTGGAGTAGGATAATTGTTATGATTTTCAATGACTTTAACCTAACTTTTACCCAAACCCTAACTTATGGTTCCACTTATAGATACTGGTCTAGACTTTGGCCAGATCGTTCTAGATACCGGTTACTTCCTATTCCCGATTTACCGGATCGCTCTCACGATACGTCATACTTTATTTATACTTCAATAAGCTCCCTTTATGCCATTGGCTGCCACATCTCTTATCTTCCTCATTGCATCCTCATGTATTCTTAGTCATCCTTTATAGCCATAGTATATAAACCCTCCTGTATTGTAGTTAGACCCCAGTCGTATTCACTTCGTTGTTGGGTCATCCCAGACTGAGTGTCAAGGCCTCCTCTTGTCTTTATCTCCTCTTCTCTTTTACGCGGTGACTAGTGTCGAACCCCAAGGCTTGTTGTTAATTAGTGGTTTTGACTCTACAGTCATTACACTTGAATACGACTGCCAGACACCTCCCGGATCGCAGGGATAAGCGAAGCCCGCTGGTGCTTTCCAGTATTGATTTCGAATACCCGTCAACGCATTTAGACGGATCCCCTAGGAAGGTGTTATGAACGCACTTTTTCCAACAACATTCAGTCCTTACGATCGCTTCTATCCTTAACAACTTTCATCGCTCTCTAACCTCATGTTCTTCAAGTCACGTGACTTGCTGACTAAGCAGGCCTAGACTCTTATCTCTTATCTATGACATCATGCCTCATGCCAAACACGCGTTCCCCTATCATCCAATCGCGTATGTCTCTCTTATCTTTGCTTACTCATGCTTCTCTATCAGCCAATAGCTTTATTCCCTCTTATCTCTTACATAGCCTTATGTACAAATAGTTACAAACACCTGTAGTAGTATATAAAGACTGAATGCATCGCCCAAGGAACTTCAGTAAAGTTCTCTTGTGTTTTCCCCTACTTGACTCCTGGGACAAGCATCTTGGCTCTTTTCTCATTGTTTCCCATTCACACCCCTTCACAGCGATTCTAGATCCCTGGTGGGTTTAGGGTTGTTTCAGAAGGGAAGATTTGTGATCGATTACGTAGTATCTTTCGAAGTCCTTCCATTGTGAAGTGATACCCACATTGGGGTTGAGCCCAATTTGTGAAGAGCTAAGCCACCGGTACACCAACTGGGGTTGAGGCTTATATCGAACACTGGTAGTCCTTCGAGTGATCAAAGAGGTAGAGCATCCGTAGTAGAAATTACCTATTTTTACTATACTTCGCGTAGAGCTAGCCTTCGGGTGCTCCGCATCTTTCTCGTCACCATTACCTCCGTCGCCCACTGCCGAAACCAATGAGCTCGTGACCAGTCTGAGGCACGCCGCCAAAGACAAGTAAAAGAAGAAGAAAGAGAAGTCGAGCTCTTGGTCGTTCCGCATCGTCGACAGAGAAAAGTCTACAAGAAAACCATCTTCAGACCTTACCGCGCCCTACCCGGTTTTGGTTACCGAGACATCCTCCTCCTTTACAAACTCCGACCCCTCTCTGCATTACGAGCACCTCGCAGATAATTTCCCCAGAGATCAATTCATTTGGTCAGTAAGGAACAATGTCTCATAACGTGCATCCCGATTCCCCTGACTGGCTTGACTCGCTAGTCGATAAACTAGATGCGTTACATCTCGCGCACGAGTTAAAGAAAGATGGTGAAGAAGAGGCCAAATCGGCCACCAAACAAATTGCCGACCCGAAGTCCTGGGATGGCGACCGAAAGAAATGGCGCTTCTGGTGGACTCGCCTAGTCCTTTGGGTAGAATGCCAGAAATGGAAATCAGACAAGGTCAGGGCCATCGCGGTCCTTTCTAAGTTTGAAGGCACTGCAGCTGGCAGTGCACAAGTCTTGATGGAACAGTTCTTGGACCGGGAATCCGAGGACTTAGTGGCAGGGGACCCTGCAAAAGGAAAATGGGGCGACCTCACCTGGCCCTCATGGTCTGCGCTCGAAACCCACATCAAAAATATGTTCCAGATTGAGAACCTGGCGCATGAGGCTCTTGAAAAGATCGAGAAACTCAAACAAGGCAGAGACCCAATTGACGTCTTCCTTCAAAAGTTTATTGTCCTAAAAAGGCAAGCTAACTTAGAAGACTATCACGGGATCACTCTCCTCAATAAGGCAGTAGATTACAAGATCTACTATCAATATCGTCTTCATATGAAAGAAGAAGACAACTACCTAGCCTTGGTTGAGATATTGCGGGGTATAGGCCGCAATATGGAAAGGATTGCTCTAGAACGTGGTCCATCAACTCGACAGTACTTGGCTCCCCATCCGCCGGCTAACAACTGGCGATATCGTCCTCCCACCGGCCCGCCACCGGTTCAACAAGCGCAGAGGTTCACTCCTTACGGAACACAGCCCGGCAGAGGGGCTCCGATGGAGATAGGAGCAGTGCAACAAACGCCGCCTAATTTCAACTGCTACAATTGTGGCAAACCAGGGCACATCGCCCACAATTGTCGGTCGCCACCGCAAAATGGCAACTCTAGTCAGCCCCGCCCCGCTGTGCGCGGCTACTACCTCTGGGATGAGAACCCAGAACAGAACAGCGAAACCACCGAAGCCCAACAGGGGTACGCTTCGGGATGGAATGGTGCCCCTCAGTATTCGCCGCCGGTACAGCAACCGGTAGCACAAGTTTCATATATGGGTCCAGAAGCAGAGGCCTACTGGAGAGATCGCTTTGAAACAGAGGCGAAACAAAAAGCCGCGGAGGCTTTAAAATAGAATCGCATCGTGCTATGAGGGTGGCGCGGTGCAAAGACAATCTTTCCTTTACTCATCCGATTCATTCTTCTGTAAAAAGTAAAAACGAAAAAATAGTTTCTCCTTTATCGCACCACAGTAGTTGTATTACCGAGGAAGATCTACCCGATCTACTACCTCAAATAGACGATCTTGATTACTCCCCTGTATCTGTTTCTATTCCGCTTCCTGAAATAAAAGAAAATGACTGTTCCCAAAGAGCGTCTCGAGTAAGCTATGAGCTTGAAGACTTGAGCGTGGCGCAGGAACCAAAAGAATGCGCGCTTAATTCTCTTATGGTATCTATTGCAAGAAAAAATGAAATCCCTCAAAACCCAAAAACAAGTACTCTTTCATATGGTGGTCAATTTTCTATCTCTACTCGTCTTCTCTATGAAAATGAAAAACATGGCGCTCCACAGATGTGAAAGCTCTGTTGGACTCAGGCGCCACACATACATATATAGATTCCGATTACGTCTCTTCCCATAATATTCTTCTAAAGCCGCTAGAACGGTCATTACCTTTATTTAATGCTGATGGCTCTAAAGGAGCACTAGGGAATATCTCCCACACGGTATCTTTAATTATCGGAGTAGATGGTCACTTTGAGCACGTCGACGCTTACGTTGCCTCATTAGGATCCCACGCTCTTTTTATTGGGTATGACTGGCTAGCACGGCACAACCCGGATATTGATTGGGTTCAGAAGAAGCTGAGCTTCAACAACTGCACCGATGGTTGTAAATTATTAGGAACTTCTCGACTTCCTTCTTCACACGAGAAGCCCCTCCACTTTGTACCTTCTCTCAGGGAAACACGCGCTGAGGTCGCGGCGAAAGTACCTGAAATTTATCATGACTTCTTAGATGTATTTTCTGAAGCAGAATCAACTCGGATCCCGCAACGAAAAGCCTGGGATCATGGGATTGAACTCAAGGAAGATTTCGTGCTGAAGAAAGGACGAATCATCCCTCTGTCTGAGACAGAGCTGGAAGAAGTCAAGACTTTTCTCGATAAGGAGTTAGCTAAGGGGTACATACGACCATCAAAGTCACCCCAAACAGCTCCTGTTTTCTTTATTCCAAAAAAGAACGGTAAAAAACGTTTAGTCATGGACTATCGGGGATTGAACGAGGGAACCGTCAAGAACGCTTACCCTCTTCCCCTTATTTCTTTATTAGTCGAGCGCCTTAAGGGTGCAGACTTATTTACCACCCTAGATCTGAGATGGGGTTACAATAACGTAAGACTGAAAGAAGGAGATGAATGGAAAGGTGCCTTCGTTATGCCATTCGGAGCGTACGAACCCATAGTCATGTACTTTGGGATGTGCAACTCTCCGGCCACCTTCCAACAAATGGTCAACAATATATTTAACGACATGTGGGATGTCGTCATTGTTTACATTGACGATTTTATGATATTTACAAAAAATAAGTCTCGTGCTGAGCATGAGGCGATCGTAAAAAAGGTTCTCTTGCGCTTGCGTGAGAATGACTTATTTATTAAGCCTGAGAAGTGCTTCTTCTCGAAAGAGAAGGTTGACTTTCTTGGGATGGTCGTATCTAAAGAGGGGGTAGAAATGCAAAAAGGCAAAGTTGACGGCATCATGGACTGGCCACAGCCGAAGAAACTCAATGACCTTCAAGGATTTCTCGGACTCTGTAACTATTACCACCGCTTCATCCAAGGATTTGCCGAAATCGCGAGGCCGTTGAACGACCTTACCAAGAAAGACACTCCTTGGACGTGGGAACCTTCTCACGAGCGCGCGATGAATAATTTAAAAAAGAAGTTTACGACAGCTTCTCTTTTAGAGTTTGCTTACCAAAACAAACCTTTGAGAGTCGAGACGGACGCTTCGGACATTGCCACGGGTGGCGTTTTATCTATCAAATCCAACGACAGCCATTGGCGCCCTGGTGGATTTATCTCACACTCTTTTGATGCCGCAGAACGGAACTACCCCATTTACGACAAAGAACTCTTAGCTATTATTCGCGCCCTCAAAGAGTGGCGACATCACCTTATTGGACAATCACACTTTGAAATTTGGACAGATCACAAGAATCTTGAATATTGGAAAAAGCCGCAGGATCTTTCCGGCCGACAAGCGCGCTGGCACGCTTTTCTCCAAGAATTCAACTTTCAAATCGTGTATAAACCCGGAATTACCAATAGCCGGGCAGATGCGCTCTCACGTCGCCCAGACCATGGTGATGCAGTAGAAGATCTGAACCACGATGTAACTGTCCTCCCTCCCACACTCTTTATCAATTCCCTTCTTTTAGCCCCTGACATTTTAGATAGAATACGTAACTATTCTCGATCCCATTCCTCAGATATTATTCTCGATTGCCGATACAATCCTGACGAAGAAGTATTCCTTAGTCAACAAGATCGCATCTTTGTACCACCGGAATTCCGGACCGAACTCATTTCTTTATGCCACGATACTCCTATCGCCGGACATCCCGGACGAAGGAACACTTTTCATTTACTTAATCGTTGCTATTTCTGGCCTGGTTACGCCCAAGACATTAAAAACTACGTAGACCATTGCCACGTGTGTGCTCTCACAAAGAGTTCTTCACGACCACCGGCAGGTAAATTATTACCCCTTCCCACGAGTGACAAACCGTGGACGGACATTAGTGTAGATTTCATCACGGGTTTACCCGTATCACAATCTTTTAACTCCATTTGCGTAATCGTAGACCGATTTAGCAAAGAAGTCGTTTACGTTCCTTGCCATAAAACTATTTTCTCTTTAGACTTAGCTAGACTATTTCGAGACAATGTTTGGTGCATTCATGGACTACCCTCTACTATAGTATCGGACCGAGGACCGCAGTTTATCTCCGAGGTTACCATGGACCTTTGTAAATTATTGGGAATTTCCCAGAAGATCTCCACTGCGTACCATCCTCAAACAGATGGTCAGACCGAACGCGTTAACTGCAATCTCACGCAGTATCTCCGCGCCTTCTGCATGAAGAAACAGGAGTCATGGGTCGACTGGTTGAAACTTGCACAGTTCCAAAAGAACAATTCCCTCACCACCGCCACCGGCAGCATTCCTTTTGCCGTTACGAGAAAATATCTCCCACGACTCGGGTTCGAGGTATCCTCGTCTAGTGTAGCCGGAGGATTTGTCAAGGAATGCGAATGTTCCCACATGGACATTAAAAAGGCGCTTGATGCGACGACAGAAAAAATGAAAAAACAAATGGACAAAAATAGAATAGAAGCCCCGGAGTATTCGGAAGGACAGCAAGTCTGGCTTTCCACGGACAATCTCACCCTACCATACACCGCTAAGAAACTCACACAGAAGTGGATCGGACCATATGAGATCCTTCGTGTGCTTCCTAATGCGGTAACTCTTCGTCTCCCACGATCTATTAAGATCCATCCCACGATCTATTAAGATCCATCCCACGGTTAATGTATCCCGGGTAAAACCGTATCGCGAAACACTTCCTGGACAGAAGCCTGTTCGCCTGGATGCAATTACCGTTACGGAAGATAGACACGAAGAGTATGAGGTTGAGAAGATAGTGGCCTCGAGGATGAAAGGAGGTCGGTTAGAATATCTCGTCCACTGGCTTGGATGGGACGAAACCGATAGGACATGGGAGTCGGTTGAGAATGTAAAGAATTCTCCCGATTTGGTTAAAGCATTCCATGGCTCTAACCCCTCGGCCCCTCGCAAACTTCGTGGACTTTCCCAAATGGACTTCACATCTTTATTTACGTCTTATGAAAATCTCACAGAGGTTCCTCAAAGCGGTACTCGTCTGGAATACGAGTCCTAAAGAGGGGGTAGTGTTATGATTTTCAACGACTTTAACCTAACTTTTACCCAAACCCTAACTTATGGTTCCACTTATAGATACTGGTCTAGACTTTGGCCAGATCGTTCTAGATACCGGTTACTTCCTATTCCCGATTTA